>CANTUT010000812.1:0-292500 GCA_947687605.1 Reutealis trisperma | reverse complement strand
ATCTCTACGACTGATCTAGCTTTAATCTTTCATACTACCCACCAATCCGCTTTATCTCGTCATAAACTCAGATAGGAAACATAATACACTTGACAAACTTGCATTGCTAGTATAAATGGCTGTTATTTATTGAATCGTTGCCTGTGGTTAACTTCAACAAGATTATATTGCTCATGAAATTTCGTTCCCACATTTGGCATTGGATCAAACCATTCACACTTAAATAAAATAGTCCTCTTAATTTAGACTATTTCTTACAGCCATGCCATAATTCTTAATTAGCTACCTCTAACATATCATACAGTTTATGAGCGGTCGAATTTGGAGCTTCCTCCATTCGATCCCAATCAAAATCTGGCCTAGCAGCATCCATTAACATATTATAGTATGTAGTTGGAGGACAACTATCTGTATCTTCACTGCCTACTTCTGCTACGGTTGAAGATCCAGATCCACTGACTTCACCATGCAAATACCATTCATAATACCCCGGTACAAAATCCTTCTTCAGAATGTGCAACTTGATAGTATCTGGCTCAAGGAAATTTCGATTCTGACATTTCTTATGGTTACAAGGACATCGAACACTAGTCCCACTCATGCACTGTGGCTGAGATATTGCAAATTGCATGAATTGGTCTAAATCCTCCAAGAATTTTAGATTCAAATACCCATCAGTAAGTCTAGAGTATATCCAATTCCTATCGGTCCTCATAATTATTCCCTGTACATTCAACAGTATTAATTTATTTTTTATATAACACAAACAAAATTACATTTAAACTTATATGTTTGGTTATAATTTTAATTAAGTTCGCAACATCTAATTCTACATTCTTATATCTCCCTCCCTATAAGGTAAGAACCTAACTCATTTAAAAACTCATTGTTGCATAACTGTTATTGTTACATTCTACACTCATACATCTACTAAAATTTTGACAGCATCTCCTTACAGTTCTCTTAGTGCACCACTTTTGAAAAAATCCACATAATCACGACATTATTTGAATGTGCACTAAGAGAACATGGTGGAAGATAGTACCTATATTTCAGACATTTGTATGAAATAAGAATATACACAGACAGTTACACAAACAATAAGATCTCTAAACTGCCCAATTTGGATAATTCGATATCCCCTCACCATCCGATAAGCAGGACATCAAATGGAATCTACGGTTAATCCTAAATATGTTAATCATTTTCATTACTAATATTTTTGGATATTTGATATTAAAAGTCCAAAAATAAAATAAAATAAAATTTAAATTCATTCAATAAAAAAATGGTATAGATTCGCCATGCAAATAACAATTGCAACATCATAACATAAGAACATATAATCAAAATTAATAAAATAAATTCACAAAATAAATGCAAAATGTTGCAGAATATGACACAAATTCATAAATGTATTATGCTTTTTTCTATTTTTTTACCATATCATAATTTTACACATATATATTATTACTTAATAATAAAGATATTAATATTATATTAGATATTTTTTATATCATTTAGGAAAAATTTTAATTAAAATTCTTCTTAATTGTTTTAATTTTAAATATTCAAATTTTAATTATTTATTAGCATTAATTAAGCCGTTATGCATTATTATATTTTTTAGACTATTTTTCTTTTAAGAGGAAACTTGTCATTTTTTTTTTAAAATCTTATGAAATGTATTTAAAATTTTATTTTTAATGGCAAATTTTTAATTCATTATTTTCTTTTTATTTTTCGTCGAAATATGTTTACTCCTAACTATTTGCAATTTCTTATTTTTTTGTATTTTATGAAATGCATTTATATTTCAATTTTTGGAAGCATATTTGTGGATTTTTTTTTATTTTTTAATGTGAAGAGAATTTTTAGTATTTTATTAAATTCATATTGCCCCACACGTCAATTATCTAAAATAAAATTAAAATTCTATTAATAAAACTAAGATAATTAAAATAATTACTAACATAATTTAATGAAATAATTTCACCATATTTAATACTATCATAAATTTGTAAAAAATTTATTAAGCTTAAAAATATAAAATATCTTAAATTATATATATATATATATATATATATATATATATATATATATATATATATATATATATATATATATATATATATATATATATATATATATATATATATATATATATATATATATATATATATATATATATATATATATATATCCCAAATCAATAGATAGATATATATACAAATCCCAAATCAATCTAAACAAAAATTTCGAAATCTAAACAAAAAATTAACAAAATTTCAACAAAATCAATCTTAAAAATAATTAAAAAATCTAAATAAAAATTCAATTAAAATCATAATTAATAATAAGGTAATGATGTAAATACCAGTGGAAAAATGAAATCTTCGATGAAGGATGAACATTGGCCGGTACATAGGAGAGTGGCAGAGAGCAATAGCAGCGGAGAAGAAGAAGAAGAAGAAGAAAGGGAAGAGAGAAAAAAGAATGTGAACAAGTTATATTTAATAATTACTGATAGATTACCGACGGACTATGCCATGTGGATTAAAAAATCCATTAATAAATGGCTACAGCGGTAAAATGTATGCCTATTTTTCACTTTCATTGGTATTCCATCAGAATCATTTAGAATTTACTAACAGAAAGTCTACTGCCATGTGGCATTCCGTCAGTAAATATTTTGATCCCGCCAAAACCTTCTGCCCCTATTTTTCCAATACGGTCGGTATTCCATCAATAGATGGTCCTATTTACTGACGGATTACTGATGGAATGCCTACTGTAGCATATGATTCGGTTAGTAATCCGTCAGTAAATGTCTTAATTCCCGCCAAAACATTCCTACATATTCTTTTTCGTCTATAATTGGTCACTAAACTGTCGGTAAAATTTGGTCGGTGTCCATCATTATATTTTGTCCATAATCCATTAGAAATATTGATTTTTCGTCAGTAAACAGTCAGTAAAAAGATGAACATTGTGAGAAACAATTTCATTAGGATTTGCCAGTATTTGGTCAGTATTTAGTTATGAATTTCAGTCCATCGCTAATTTTTGTTGGTAAATCGTTAGATTTTTGTAGTGATTTATCAAGCTGTATAAATAAATTCATGAAACCTTAGAAGCTATTTAAATTTATAATCAAGTTCAAAAAAATTTCAAAAAATTTTCAACTAAATCCAACTTAATCTTCTATTTAAATCTTGCTTAATTTGTGCTTTATATATTTGATCCATTATATTTCCAACATGTTTTGGATTGTAGAAATAGATAGAATCTTTGAATATACGGAAATTCCTGAAAGGCAAAAGTTGAAACTTGCAGCCTGTAGATTGATAGGGTGTGCTTCTATTGGGGAGCAAAGTAGGAGAGAGAGAGAGAGAGAGAAGGAAAGATTCTAATTCTATCTTAGTTTCCAATGAAACAACTGCTAGAGAGAGATTTTCTTGTCCTTAATTATGATCAAATTCTATTCCAACAATACTATAAGCATTAATAAGGCCAGCTGACTGTCCATGAATATATATGCCATTGAATTTATGAGATTAGTATAGCAAAATGATTTGGGAAAAGGGGAAGGGTAGCATGTAGCCAAGTATATAAGAGGTTTAAAATTAGACATACAATATTGATACAGATGTTGCAAACCCTATCTAAAGTGAAGATTATGGCTATGAAGGCAAAATTGATGTTTTTAGGAGAGGGGAAAACAAAATGTTCACTTAGAGCATCCAATGATAATTACCCAACTCATGCAGACAAGAATAAAGTGATGCCAAAACAAGGAATTGAGAATCAAGTGGATTGATATAGGGAGAACAAGGCTACAAGAAAACAGAAAGTGATAGAGATAAGAGAGATGCAAAAAGCTCCCAATCTTTATGCAAAATCCCTATTATGAAAGTGTTTAAGATGCAACTAGCCTGGGCATCATTGTAATGAATGCCTTAAAGAAAAGGAATTCATATGGTTGAGCATCGTGACGATGAAAAGTATGGCAAGGAAGATAATGATTTGAATTGTCTAGTTGAAGAACAATGTTGACACCCAAGAAAGAAATCCTATTCAACGACATTAATTATTTCAAATCTGATGTACAATCAAAAAGCGGGTGTTTAATGTTATCATTGATAGTGCAGTGAAGAGAATATAATTTAGGAGACAAAGTGTGGAGAGTTCACAACTACTAATTGAGAAGCATCTTGCTTCTTTCTCCATAGGCTAGATCAAAGCAGCAGAAAAGATGACAAATTACTACAAGGTACCATTTAATATAAACAAGTACCATGATGAGGTTTACTTTGATATTTTAAATATGGATGCTTATCATCTGCTATTTGTATAGGCCTCGGTAGTATGATGTAGATGCACAATATTTTGGTATAGATAATATTTACAGGCTTAAGAAGGGAGGAGTTAAGTATACATTACTGCCAATTCACCCTAAAGCTTTCAAAGTGGAGGGGCGAGCCTTTTTTACTATTTTTCACTCTTAACATGAGATGAAAGCTGCATCCAAAGAATCGAAGGGGATGTATGCCTTGATTGTGAAGCAAGTTTAAGAACTAGTATAGACAAAGAAGTAGCTCAATATTTAGAACTGGTGAAATCATTGTTAGCGAAGTTTAGTGAGATAATGCTAGATGATTTGCTAAATGGATTACCACCTATACGAGACATCTAGCATTAGATTGATCTAATTACCAGTGCTAGTTTACCAAATTTGCCTCATTAGAATGAAAGTGAGATTTAAAGAAATAGAAGAGCTTTTACATAATGGGTATATCAAATAGAGCATATGCCCTTGTGTAGTTCCAACTTTATTAATGCCAAAGAAGGATGTGAGTTAGCATATGTATGTAGAAAGTCAAGCAATTAACAAGATTACACTAGGATACAAAATTTCCATTTCAAGGCTAGATGACATGCTTGATCAATTAAGTGGTTCTAAGCTCTTCACCAAAATTGATCTTCGGAGTGGTCATATTGAAATCAAGCTGGGAGATGAGTGGAAGACAACTTTTAAGACTAAAGAGGGGTTATATAATGGGTTTGTGATGCCATTTGGGTTAATTAATATGCCACACGCATTCATGAGGTCAATGAATAAAGTATTGAAGGCTTTTGCTAGGAAATTTATTGTTATTTATTTATTTTGATATATGTTGATTTATATTCCATCAAAGAAGGAGCATCTCTCGCATTTGAGGGAGATACTAATAACCTTATAGGAGAATAAGTTGCATGTAAACCTGGAAAATGTAGTTTCACAATGGATAAACTATTGTTTTTGGGCCTTATAATAATTGTTGCAGGGATTTATATGGATGAGAAAATTAAGGCTATAAAAGAATTGCTAACACCAAAGACTGTTATGGAAGTACCAGGCTTCCATGGGTTGATAACTTTTTACAAGCACTTTATACACAACCTCAATCGCATTGCAGATCTCATAATAGAATAAAGGCAAGTTCCAATAGGGAGAAGAGGTGGATAACAAATTTGTAGTGTTAAAAGAGAAGTTATATATTTTAGCCTTATCTTATTTTGATAAGCTATTTGAGGTAGAGTGTGACGCTAGTGATATTGGGATGGGAGCTATATTGTCTCTAGCGAAGAGACCCATGTCATTTTTCAATGAGAAATTGAGTAGAGCTAGATGAAAATGGAGCACATATGACAACAAAAAAAAATATATTCTATTATTAGAGTTTTGAAGATATAGGAATATTATCTGGTTAGCAGAGAACTTGTTTTGTACTCAGATCATAAGACATTGAAATAGTTGAATAGCTAGAAGTGAATTATCAAAGATATAAATGCCAAGTGATCTCAATTATTAAAAAAATTTCTATTCAAATTGAGGCACAAGTTAGGGGTAGAAAGCAAAGTAGCAGATACTCTAAGTCGGAAAGCAAATTTGATGTTGACTTACTGTAATGAAATAATGGATTTTGAGCAATAGAAGGAGTTGTATAAAGCACATTAAGATTGTTTAAGAGATATGAGAAATTTGTACAACCAACCAACCAATAAATGATTTTCACCTCTATGATGGGTACTTAATGAAAGGCAATCAACTTTATATTCCTCACTCTTATTTGAAGGAAAAGTTGATTTGATATTTACATATGGTAGGGTTAGCTAGTCATCTTGATTATGATAAGACTAGTGCTCTTGTTGGTGACAGATTCTATTAGCCGTAGTTATGAAGAGATGTGACTAGATTTGTGCAGAGATGTTATATCGATCAAACTATTAAGGGACAATCACAAAATGCTAGACTATACATGCCTTTACTTGCTCTTGAAAATATTTGATAAGACTTGCCTGTGAAATTTTGTGTTTGTTGTTGTCAATAGATTTTCTAAAATTGAGCATTTCATTCCATGTAAAGAGATAGCTAATGCAAATGGAATTAGAAAACTGTTCTTTAAAAAAAAGATAGACACAATAAGTTTTTTGGCCATTTTTAGAGGACTTTGTGGAATATGTTTGATTCTTTTTTGAACATCAGTATTGTGAACCCTTAATTTTATACCATCATCATCCAACCATAGCCTTAGAACCTGCTAAGTTTAATGTGCTATGCAAAGCTGTTACAATTACATTACTACCGGACATCCAAATTTCCTAAACTCCATACCAACCAATCTCTGAAAAAAAAGGACCATCATGTCAGCTGCCACGCAGTAGCCTTATGGTGCCACACCAGGCCTATGCAGCGCCTTAAGTCCAACTTGCGGCCTGCCGCACTAGTCTAGTACGGCGCTGCACAGCATGGTGAGGTGTCACACCTATCTGACATGAGTGGACCCCTTTTCTTGTGCAGAAAATGACCCTTTTACCCCATCTAGCTAAATTTTCAGCCCTTTCTAGCCCTACTCATTGTCTTTTCACATTTTCACTACCTAAACTACCATTACCTACTTTTCTTATAAATACTCCCCTCCACTTCTCATTTCATCACCCTTTAAATTTGAGTAGATTGCTATCCTCAAATTCCTCTTTTCTTCTCCCTCCAATCACTCTCTAATTAATTAATTAATTACCTCACCCTAACCAAGTTAATTAATCTTTTTAATTAAATAAAACTCTTTTTTTAATTAATCACTTAATTAATTAATTAATCTTTTTAATTAATTAATTAATCACTCTTTTTCAAAAATATTCTTTTTTTCAAAAATCAAATTAATTCTTTTTCTTAATCCACCATTTATCCAAATTAATTAATTAATCCATCAATCCATCCATTTCATCACATTAATTAGTTAATTAATCATTTTAATTAATTAATTAATCTCTCAATCAATCCAATTATCTGGTCCCGATAAAATGGAACTTTGATCCGGTAAAACCCTCCGCCTGTCAAAAGCAAAGGTATCAACCTTTTCCCTCAATCTCAAAACACCCAAACCAAAATCAATTTGATCAACTTCTAAATCCCTCCACTTAATTGTGGAACTAATTACATGGGTTTTGATCCCCATTCAATAGGGTACATAGGCACATTTGGAATCTAAATCCAAACCTCAAATCTAAATCCCAATCAATCTCCTTTCCCCTTTCTTAATTAATGTAATTTGTGAATGTTTTATTTTCTCATTGCACTCATACCATACTCATGCATTAATCATGATATTATCATATAATATTTGTCATTCATGAAATCAAATTTTCTAAAGTCAAATTAAACTTAGGGGCCAAATTTAGATTATTTAACCAAAAACCTAGTCCTCAAGCTCAACTTGGTTCGAAGACTCATGATTTTTATTCTTGGGTAAATTAATTTCAAAATTAATAAATTAGAGTCAATTTGGGTTTTTTCCTTAATGTTTTCCCAACTAAATAAAATTAAGTTGGCAAATCAACCAATCCAAACCTGAGAGTTCCATCGTGAGTGTAAACCCAAATGAGCATCCTGATTCTCTCTAGCGGACCGGGTCGGTACTCAGGCAAGGCCTCACAATTACTATCACTCATCCTTAAATTTATGGTAAAACAAAGGTGGTAAAAAAATATTAAGCAATTTGATTTATAGTATATGTGAAGATAGACCAAAGTAGTGGAATTTAGAAGCTCAAGTAGATTTTGCATACAACGATGTAGTTCATAGTGCCATAAGTCGATCATCGTTTTTTTCTGTTATGTACCAAAAAATTCTACAGTATACATCAAATTTGATCAAGTTACCTGAGATTCCAAGCATTAGTATAGCAACTCAAAATATGGTAGAATAATGTCAAGCTATGCAAGAGGATGTTAAAAAAAAAATTAGAGCAAACTAATGTCAAATACAAGTAAGCTATTGATTGTCATTGCAAAGAGAAGTTATTTATTGTGGGTGATGATGTGATGGTGTTTTTGCATAAGGAGAAGTTTCCAGTAGGTGTTTATAAAAAGTTGTAGCATAAAAAGTATGGCCCTTAAAAAATTGTAAAAAAGATAAATGACAACACTTATGTGGTAGACTTGTTAGATTCAGTAGGGATTTCGTCCATGTTTAATGTAGCAAAAATATAGGTGTACTATTCATCTGATGAACTATTGCATTCAGACATTTCAAGCAACTTGAGGATGAGCTTTTTTTTTTTTTTCAAGTGGAGGGATTGATGTGGATCACATTGTAGGTAATTATTTGGACTAAGCAAATAAGAAGAAGTCCAAAAGAAAGGCCCATTGAAATCTTTATGGTGGGAATATATTAAGGCATAATTATATTTTTAAATTTTGAATATTTTATTTTTCTTTCTTTTCTTTTTCAATAAGAATTTTGATAAATAATTATCAAAAATTTGTTTGCATTTTTGTATCTATGATTCATGTAAAACTATTGTTATATATACATGCTTTGGAGATGGTATTCATCTCCTTGTGTGATCCTTTTTCTAGGTTCCTTGTAGGATTTTTACAACGTCCTACTTTTTGTTGTGTGCAATTTGTAAGAGTACAAATTGGGCAAGTAATAGTGTGTAAATAGAATGTAGATCCCACAAAGAATGTATTGACAAGTACCAAAATTATGATTTAATATGTTATTTAGATAATCGAATGAAGAATTATAATTGAACAATTAACCAAAATTAATGCAAGTAAATTAAGATTTAAATTGAGATATAGTTTTAGCTTGGAATTTAGACTTTATCAATTAACTGCCTATGAATTTTTTTTATATTCTTTGGATAGGTTTTAAGTTGTTGGAATTGATGATTATACTTTCCTAAGTTATATGTTTTCTATCTCAAGATACAATAGAAGTATTTATGTTAACTTTATGCCTACTCTCATAATTACAAGCAATTAATAAAAGTCCATTAAGTTTTATATAAATCCTTTAATTAATCACAAAGGAGTGTTATTATATCTAAGTGATAAATACTCTAGGTCAATTATTTTAATGAACTAGTATTATGTTTTCACTCCTGCTACTTCACACAATACCTTTAATTCATTTAATTAATGGCTAGTTAATTTGAAGTATTAAACTCTAAGACAAAAGATTAATCCCAATAATCAATAACCCAAACAATCAAACATAAATACTCATAGGCAAATCAAGATAATCTAAATCCTAGAGAAAGAAATTTAGCTACTCATGATGATAGAAGAAAGAATCAACTTAACTATTAAATTAAAAGTAAATGTATTTGCAAATTTTATTGAATCAAATAAAGAGTAAAGTTTAAGAATAAAAGCTCTTGAACAATTTTGGATTGAAGGAAGTTGCAAGACTTCAATCTTGATATTCTTCTCTTACCAATCTCAAAGAAAATTAAAAATCTCTAAAAGTTTAGAAAGGAGATTTGCTAGAGAAATTCTTGATGTTGAACCTAGAGAATCCTCTTCTATTTATATCTAAAAGTTCCTAAAGTTACATTTATTTATATATGAAATTTGCTAAGGTTGAAAGACTTAAGAAGCCCTTAGAATCCTACTAAAGTTAGAGTTTCAAGATGACATTTGAAGTAGAATCAGGTTAGAAATAGATAAGCAAAAGAAAAATCATCATTCAGCTTCATCAGGAGACACATGGTCATGCCCTTTTGCCATGCATGGCCTTGCATGATGTTTCTCCTTTTTTCCACTTAGAATTGTCACAACACGAACCTAGAATAAAGTGCATGACTGTGTGCTTTCATTTTGCATAGCCATTCATAAATTTTTGCCTCTATTTGCTCTTGAAACAATTGCAGATTGTCCCAAATTATAGTGTCAGTCGTGCCGCTTTGTCTTGCATGCTTATGCATGTCTGTATGAGCTTTTTCTAACTTCTTTAGTTTGTTTCATTTCCAATTTATTCCAAAGGACTCTCAAGCTTTCTAATTACTTGGAATTGCATTAGAACCTGAAGAAAATTCTAAAAACACATGAAATTGAACCATAAAATTAAAAGTAAAGAAAAAAAATCAAACATAAACAATCACATTTGATGGATTAATTTTATAAATTGCTTTAACATTAGCATCATAATTCTAGCTTATTACTTTTATGGATCTAATTGGGATTTATATTGCTAATAAATATAGATACTTATTTATGGTTATCAAATATCTCCAAAATAAAGGGTGAAAAAATTTATGTTCATTCTTTGTGCCTTTTTCTCTTTCATTTTATTTTTATCCCTAAGTGTTCAACTGCCTCTTTAGATAAATTTTAAGATGATAATATTGATTTTTATTTTGAAAAGACTAGAACAAATATTGATGAGAATCCTACTCTCATCTTCTCAAGCTTAATTTTTTGCTATGTATGGAACATTTTCTACTATTCTGTTTGTTGAACATTTTAGCTACTTTACCTTCAAATTGATTTTTATAAATCTGTTTTGGGTTTCATCAGCCCTTTTTAAGGCTTACTATGACATCCTAATTTTTTGTTTCATATATATATATATATATATATATATATATATATATATATATATATATATATATATATATATATATATATATATATATATATATATATATATATATATATATATATATATATATATATATATATATAAGATGCATGAGCCAAGATGTTTCTTAAATATGTGTAAAATATTTTTTTTTTCAAGGAAATTATAATAAAGAATGAGATTTATGCTCATTGCCCAAGTTGAATGAATGTTACCATTAAGTTATAATTTTAAGGATTTATACAAAGAGCAAAGTAATATTTGTTATAGAATACAAATGCCTGTTACGATTGTTGCAAACACCTAGTAAGTGATCGAAGTTTACAAATTAAGTGTAAGGATTCTCGCTAACAAGCTTAATTTTTTTGCCATGTACTGAATATTTGCTGCTATTCTTTTTGTTGAACATTTAGCTACTTACCTTCAAATTGATTTTTATAGACCTATTTTGGCTTTTATCAGCCTTTTTTAAGGCTTACTATAACATCCCACTTTTTTTTTATGATGTATGTGCCAAGATGTTCCTTAATTATGTGTAAAACAACATTTTTTTAAGGAAATTATAATAGAGAATGAGATTCACGCTCGTTACCCAGGTTGAATGAATGTTACCATTAAGTTGCATTTTTAAGGATTTATACATAGAGCAAAGTAATGTTTGTTACAAAATATGAACGTCTGTTATGATTATTGCAAGCACTTAGTAAGTGATGGATGTTTACAAGTTAAGTATAAGGATTGTTTAAGTATAAGGATAGTTACTGGTGAGGTTGAGGATAAAAGGATAGTTAGAGAGTTTCTATTGGACTTTTATACAAGTTCTAAGAAAAAAAAATGGGAATCATAGACTTTGTATTTCAATAAGTGTTTAACACTAAGGATGAAGTTTCGTGAAGAAGTGGAGTTCCGATAATAAGGATGAATTTTGATGATGAGCATGGGTTTTGAATATGAGGTGAAGTGTTATGAAGAGAAAGGTTATGAGGCAAAAGAGAAGCTATGATGGTAAGAATGAGGTTCAATTATGAGGATGAACTTTGCTGATGAGGATAAAACCTCAATATATGGATAAGTGAGTTGAAGAGTTAATAAACTTAGCATGTTGAGAATGAAGACAAGATTGAAAGCTCAATATAAGTTAAGTAAGAGACTTTGATGATGAGGACGATGAAGATGAGAAATGAGAGGCTTTGATGATGAAGCACAGAGAACAGGCAAACTTGACATAAATGAAAAGAGCATACAATCTCAGCATAAGAATGAGAAGAGATGAGAAGCTCAGTATGAGGCTATAGACACCTACCTATTTACAAAGCAAACTAAAAGACTCAATATAGATTTACAAAGCAAATTATTTAATATGAGAAGTGAACTAATATGTATAAATAAGTTTGAGTTTAAGTTTAAGTTATTGTTAAGAAGTATATATTAGTGCTACGAGTGCATGAGTATTTGCATGGGTTAGATTGTAAGATATATTTATGAATAGTAACCATGTACAACTTTAAACACTACAAAAAAGACACATTTTATTAATGAAATTTACTAACGGAATTGTATCCATCAGTAAATATTGACCAAATACTAACAGCATTGTACGCACTAATAATTAGACTCAATATAGATGGAATATTGATGGAAGTTTATCATTACTAATAGATAAAATAGACAATAAAATAACGTATTACTAATAGTTTACTGACTAATTACTGATGGAATGGAAAGCCATAAGTCAAGTGCAAATTTTTTGGTGACAATTAATGAATTTACTAACGGATTATTGATGGAGTGTCATATGGTAGTGGAAAAACCATCGGTAATCTGTCAGCAAATAGCAACCATAGTATATCAATGGTTGGTAAAATTTACTGATGGATTACTGATCGTCTTGAAAAATGAGGTGGGCCTTTTGTCCCCATTTATTCATTTATTAACAGATTACTGACGAATTTTTTAATCCATGTGGCACGTTTTATCAGTAATCCATTAATAAATTTTAAATATAAACTATTCTGATCCTTTTCCCTTTCTTTCTTTCTTCTTCCCTTTCCTCTTCTTCTTCTTCTTACGCCACCCATCTAATCTCCTCCTCTCTATTCTTTCTCCCTCTTATCTGGTTGTGCTCACAGTCGTCAGCAGCCGTTTACTGGTCACCAACGCCTTGCTTTTGGAGCGAAGAATTACCAATATTGTAAATCCTTAATTTTGCACTCTCATTATCCAAATGCAGCCTTAGCACTTGCTAACTTTAACGCATTACGCGGAGCCGTTACGGTGGTCCCCAAAAGAAAATTTTTTTAGCCTTTAATTACATTGCTACCAGATATCTAAATTTTCTAAACTCCATATCAACAAATCTCTAAAAAAAAAAAAAAAGGCCGAGTCAGCTTCGGCGGTGCCGCCACTTTCCTGGGCAGCGCCGCTCGGAACACTGGTGCCGCAACCCATAGGCCTGGTGGCTCGGTCCCCACTACCCTTTTTGTAGTTCCCAAAATACTCCCAATATGATTTTTCAGCTTTTTTCTAGATCTACCCTTTTGGTCTTTTTACTTTTCCACTTCCCAAACTACCCTCATCCACTTTTCCTATAAATACCTCCCTTCATCCTTCATTCGAACACACCGCTTAAATTTGAGTAGATTGTTATCCTCAAATTCCTCTCTTCTTCTCCCTCCAATCACTCTCTAATTAATTAATTAATCTTTTAATTAATTAATTATCTCACCCTAACCAAGTTAATTAATCTTTTTAATTAACTAAAACTTTTTTTTAATTAATCACTTAATTAATTAATTAATCTTTTTAATTAATTAATTAATCACTTTTTTTAAAATCAAATTAATCATTTTCCTTAATCACCCTTCCTCCAAAATAATTAATTAATTTTTTAATTAATTAATCTATCCATCCTTTTCATCATATTAATTAGTTAATTAATCATTTTAATTAATTAATTAATTAATCTTCCAAATCTATCTAATCACCTCATCTCGATAAAACAGAACTTCGATCCGGTAAAAGCCTCCGCCCGTTAAAAGCAAAGGTATCAGCCTTCTTCCCTCACTCTCAAAACACCTAAACCAAAATCAATATGATAAATCCTAAACCCCTCCACTTAATCATGGAACGAACTACGTGGGTTTTGATCTCCATTCAATGGGATACGTAAGCATGTTTGGAATTTAAATCCAAACCTCAAATCCAAATCCCAATCATTCTCTTTTCCCCTTTTTAATTAATTTATGGATGTTTTAATTTTCTCCTTGCACTCATGTCATATTCATGCATCTTATTTAGAATTATCATCTTATAATATTTGTCATTCATGAAATTAATTTTTCAAAGTCAAATTAAACTTAAGAGTCAAATTTTGATTATTTAAAACTAAAAACCTAGTCCCCGAGCTCAACCTGGTTCGAGACTAGTGATTTTATCCATGGGCAAATTAATTAAAAATTAATGAATTGGAGTCAATTTGGGTTTTTCCTTAATATTTTTCTAACTAAATAAAATTAAGGTGGCGACTCCTAAAATTATTTTCAAAATCAACCAATCCGAACTCGAGGTTCCATTATGACTCTAAACCTGAATGAGCATCTCGGTTCCCCTAGCAGACTAGGCTGGTGCTCAGGTGAGGCCTCATAGCTGGCGACTCCACTAAGGACTAGTTGCCATCTTTTTTTTTTCAATAAAAAGGAAAATAAGAGGATTACTATTTGGTTAAGGAAAAATTTTCCAAAATAATCTCCATTTGGCTCATTAAGTATAATTTGACTTTCATGTATAACTTTGCATAATAAAGGCTCTTTCCTAAACCTTAACTTTAGGAAAACTTTTGGATGGCGAGTAGCATTAGCTCGACAACTCTTTTTGAGTATTTTGGGAGATAGCAAAAGCATTCCACCCCGTGATGAATCCTTGGTCAATTCGGTGGTGTATCGAGCAACTAGTACTGTTGGATCCATGGGAAACTCTTTGCCTCATATGTGGTTAGGTATATTGATGATCTAATGGGATAGGGACCCTTAAATCAAACCACCCTTCACCCTTGTGCATATAGTTGCCCTAGCCTTTGATCTTAGGTTCCATGTACTATAATAATCAATACTCTTGCATGTTTATGAAACCTTTTTTAGCACGCATCATGTCATGATCATGCATACATAATATGAGAAGCTCAAAAAGGTCAATCTGCAAGACCCTAAACTGGTGGTCCATTACCCTAAAAACATAGCAACCTCACATACTCACCCTATCAACATGTAAACTTGGTGACCAACCATGTGGAGGAAATCCTTTTCCTGACACACCTTCACATTCATGCCATTTTTTTTTTCATAATTATGTATTCTTACCCCTTTTTTGTTTGTTTTCTTTTTAAAGGTACCAATGGCTAACACCTTCAACTTCGACCAAGACACCATAAGCACTTTCTTCACCAGCCTCCTTAAGAAACAAGAGGAAACATTCTAAACTGCATTTACCACCACCCTTAAAACCTAAGCTGACACCTTCACCAATGTTCTCAGTGCCCAGCTTGCCACCTTTACTGATGCCCTCAACTCCCAATGCTAGTCGATCATCAATGAGGTCAAGGAAATGACTAATGCCACTGTCAGTCCCCCTCCTGCTTATATTGAGCCTACATCTACCCAAGCCAGGACTAGCCATACCCCTGCTCTTACTTCCCCTATTATCGATCTCACCAATAAAGGGAAAGCACCTGAAGCTCCAACCTCTCCTGCTGTGGACTTGAACGTAAGCACTCCCTCTCCCACTAAAAATCCTTTTCAAAGTGGAGATTTTTCTAGCTTTCCTAAAGCTAAGAAATTGATGGAGAAATTGAGGCCATGGAGAGAACACTCAAGAACATCAAAAACCACGAAGACATGATAGATGTTGACTCCTTAGCTCTCTTTCCAAATGCACGAGTTCCTCCAAAATTTAAAATGCCAGTCATGGACAAGTTTAATGGCACCACATGCCCCAAAACTCACCTTAAAATGTATGTAGGGGCTATGAGACCCTTTGGTGTGGATGATGAGCTCCTTGCTCAGTTATTCCAATAGTTCTTAAATAGAGCCACTATTAAATGGTTGTTAGATCTAGACCAAAATTACAAGAAGACTTAGGATGACATCTGCAATGCTTTTGTCCAGCAATACCACTATAACATCGAGGTGGATGTCACTCGTCTAGATTTGAAAACCACCAAACACGGACCAAGAGAATCCTTCACTGTGTTCCTTATAAGGTGGAGGAAAAAAGCTGTACAAATGATGAACTATCCATCTGAAGTAGAGCAAATTGACATCATCGTAAAAAACCTCCTCCCCTAATATCAGGCTCATCTACAAACTCAATACCTTCCTAGTTTCAAAGCTCTCATTGCCACCACCACCAAGATCAAGGATTTGACTCAATTAGGACAAATCAAGAATGAATCCTCTAGGTATCACAAGAACACTAACTATACCACCAATACCTCCCAAAGAGAGGGGGAGGTAAATGTTTTATCCTGTCACCAGCCAATGAAGTTAGAAACAAGAAGGACTTTTGATATGCCGAAATGCACACTAACAAACAGCAAGTGTACAAGTTATTATCAAGTAATAAAGTAGTGAATACGAGTATCGTCTCCATGAGGATAGTGTATAAGTACTAGTGCAAACTTTGACTATTGTCTAGTTGATCAAAATGTAGATTAATTAAACTAAGCTAAATTAATTAAGTTAACCTAAGACAGCAAGTAAATTATATTGATGGAAATAATCTAGGCAAAGCTAATCTAAATATAAATCCCCCTAGTTTCTCATGCATATCAAACAATGGATTGAATTGGACTCTCACTAAATTAGATAAAAACCTTTCTCAAGTGATTAAATCCCTAACTTCCTAAGTATTATAGGGGAATCTCTTCTCAACCTATAATCAAATAGGAGCAGCATTAAGTTCAAGAGATTAATATCCAAAGAAGTTTTGTAGGTCTATTTCTAGCACCCCAATCAACTCTCTATTCCCATGAGTGATCTATTTATATCAGGGTATCTCTACTTGTCCAATATAGAAACAATATCCAATCGACAAGCTAGCAATTGCTAATTAGAATAATAAGATTTATCAAAAAAATAAAATAACCAAAGATGAATTGATTAAAATTTAAATCCTTCAATCTATACAATCAAAACTAGGGTTTATTACATATATAATTAGTTCATACTAAAATTGAGGAACAAAGATGTAGAAAATAAAAGAGGAAAGAATCTCAAACAGATCTTGAAGATGTTCTTCGAAATCTTCTCTTTAATCTTTTACATCCACTTGGATCTTGGTCTTTGCTTCGATTAAACCCTCAATATCTCTAGCCTTCAAGCCTCTCCTGTGACTCTAGGGCTTAGCCAACCCTTAGATCCTCGTTTTTGCTCTGTGGTCCCCTTAGATCTTCGTTTTTGCTCTGTGGCCCCCTTCTTTGCAATGCTGTCAGATATGATTTATATTGCTGAAATTTAACCTCACATGACTGGACCGACAGTTAGGGTTCTAGCCATGCCAATGATAGGGCTAAAGAACGTAACTTCTCATAGGTGAAACCTTAGTCGTACCTCCACCCGTAGGAGGCTATTGGATGAATTTCCAATTTGCTCTTATCATACAGCTGGAATCCCAACCGTGTGGTCACCCATGGCTGCCCATATTCTTCCAAAAGTTAGCATTTTGGCTTGGATTCTTCACCATTCTGGGTCACATTTGGTTCATGGCATCATTTGGCACTGGGTTAACTAAAAGAATTCTTGAAAAGCACTAAACAAACAAATCAAACTCAATTTAAGGATAAAATACATTAAAAATAATGGGCAAAATATAGTTAGTTAAGCACTTATCAAATTCCCCCACACTTGAGTATTTGCTTGTTCTCAAGCAAATTAAATTGTAGTAACAGTAAGAAATAAAACTTACCCTCTCTAGTCAAAGAAATTCAAAAAGATTTACAATAACTTGTAATAAGCAAGGCTTGAAATCTTCAACCAAATGTCAATTTTCAAATATGACATTCAAGTAAGGAAATCTCAAAACAAATCTCAAAAACCTAAAACCTAAATTCTAAAGTTACAAGTTTGAGCAAATAATTCCATGGAGACAAAAGTTTAAGTAAAGTAGATTTATAAGGATTTTTCCCTTAGGTGCCTGACTACTCACTTGACTTTTCATTGACTATGCATTTCAATTCATGTTTCCTTTTTAATTAACTAAGAAGCCCGACTTGTTTGAACTGTCATACTAGCCTTTTTACTCGATTGCAAACACTTGTGGTGCTGGTCTCCGGTTACTCAACTAGAATCACACATTCAAATGGCTGCTAGCACTATATATATTCTTAATCCCTTGTATTTAAAAGAGTCAAGAACAGTGGAATATGTAAACATTTTCAAAGCTCCTTTATATATATATATATATATATATATATATATATATATATATATATATATATATATATATATATATATATATATATATATATATATATATATATATATATATATATATATATATATATATATATATATATATATATATATATATATATATATATATATATACTTATGTATTTTTTTTTTAAAGAAAAATAGTCAAGCTACCTAAGGTATTAAGCATTTCTACTAAACTAGAACAAAAGTAACAGTGGAATAAAATAGGCTCAAAAAGTATAACTAAAGATTTAAATTTTAGGCAAAAAGATTTGCAATAATTTAATTCCTTAATCATGACCACCACATTCAATCCACACTGTAACAAGTCATTGTCTTAGAAAAATTAGACCAATTTATCACTAGAGAGAGTTGATTTCAAATCAAACTATCACCATAACTCAATTCACTTAATCGCAAGATTCAATAAAAGATAGGGCACACTAAAATACCTCTCCCCCACACTTAAGTAACACATTGTCCCCAATGTGTTATAAACAAAGAAAATGAAAAAGTAGAAGAGAGAATTAATTGCCCTGAATGATGTACCACATGAATCTTACTAGTGTTCTTCTAGTGAGAATGTACCATGATCAATGTTTCTGGACAGAGAAAAATCAAACTACAACCAAAGTAAGATCCATTCAAAGCAAAATAAAAAATAAAAAGAAAACAAAAAGAAAATAAAAAGAAAAACTAAAATAGACCATCAATGGGTTACCTCCCATTTAGTGCTTCTTTAACATCGTATTAGCTGGACGTTATCATTATTCATCTTCCACCAATGGCTCGGAGGTTTCCTTGTGTTATTTACCTCCATAAACCAAGATAAAGAAGTGTATGCAAAGGTTGTGGCCTTTGCATAGCCTTCTTTTAGCAATAAAAATTATTTTTGATTCTCCATTGCGTGCAAACCTAAGCTTGCCAGGTCCAGAACCATCATTGAAGAGCTTTACCCATTGGCTTGGCATGGGAAATTCTAGTTGGCTTGGCAAGAGATTGAGCCGGCTGTGTTTATCATCCACCTCAGATAGATCTTTGATGCTCCACCCAAATCCACTAATAGTCCACTTTAACACCCTCACAAAACAAATCTCCCTCTCCAAAGAAAAGTGAGAGACTACAGACACTGGCCAACTACTTGAGTCTCTCACAAAGTAGCACTGTGAGATGGGTGGCAGGGGTGTAAGAATGTATGTGGTGGGTTGTGGTATTGATGGAATTTAGGTAATGTTAAGGGTAGGTGGTGGACCTATGGGTGGGTTATTGTCAGTCTCCTCAAAAAGTGGGAGGGTTGGAATGATAGGGGAAGTATAGTTCTCAGCATTCATAGCTTCCCCCTCTATGCTCTCACACAACTTGCTATTATCAAAAGAGAATTCTTCAACAATTGACTCTATTTCACCCATGTCACATTGTTTAATTTGGGATTGCACATTTAGACGATCATCTTCATCAAGTTCTTTGTGCAACATTCCCAAATTGGCCGCACCATTCTCATGTTCCTCATTGTCATCATCCCAAAACAAATTAATGGTAGTGGCCTTATGTTATTCCTCCGGAATGGCTTTGGTTTTGCTAGGCAAATTGCCTTCATATCTCTCACTTAGCAGTTTCAAAATTTGCCTAGCGAAATTCTCTAGATTGTGAAGAGAAGTCCATTGGTATTCTAAAGCTGTCTTGATACTCTGAAATCTTTTCTTTGTAGCTTCCACTAAAGTCACAAACATCTCTTCCAACCTCTGCTCCTCTTGTGCATGCTTGTCATCCTCCAATGTAGTGTCCACTTAAAATTGAGTCGGGAGATCAGCTTTTGATATATGGTTTCTGGTGCTCTCTACTTCCTTGATCAAATTCTCTGTAGACGCCATGAATCTTTCTAGTGCAAGTTCAAGGGATGACTTCTCTATTGGTTCTTCCCATCCATATTCCTCTGGGAAATCAGTGTGATAGATGTATCCACAATCGTGCTACTGATTTCCCTGGTATCCCCATTCTGTATTCAGGTAAAAATTCCAGTCCTGATAGTTCCAATCGGCCATAGAGAGATTTTTTCTTTTTTTTTTTCTAGAAACACAAACTTAAAACAAAACAAAAACGTAAAGTAGAAAAAACAAATAAAACAATAAAAATAAAACAAATAAAATAAGGAAAGCAAAAAGAAAAAAAATACGAAAATAAAAACTAGATCAATAATCTCTATTAATATTGCTAATATTATAAAACTATCCCTAGCAATGGTGCCAAAAACTTGATGTGCCAAAACGCACACTAATAAACAGCAAGTGCACAGGTCCTTATCAAGTAATAAAGTAGTAATATGAGTATCATCTCCATAAGGATAGTGTATAAGTACTAGCACAAATTTTGATTATTGTCTAGTTGATCAAAATGTAGATTAATTAAACTAAGCTAAATTAATTAAGCTAACCTAAGAAAACAAGTAAATAATATTGATGGAAATAATCCAGGCAAAGCTAATCTAAATATAAATTCCCCTAGTTTCTCATGCATATCAAACAATGGATTGAATTGGGCTCTCACTAAATTAGATAAAAACTTTTCTCAAGTAATTAAATCCCTAACTTCCTAAGTATTATAGGGGAATCTCTTCTCAACCTATAATCAAATAGGAGCAGCATTAAGTTCAAGAGATTAACATCCAAAAAAATTTTTATAGGTCTATCTCTAGCACCCCAATCAACTCTCTATTCCTATGAGAGTGATCTATCTATATTAAGGTATCTCTACTCATCCAATATAGAAAAAATATCCAATCAACAAGCTAGCAATTGCTAATTAGAATGATAAGATTTATCATAAAAATAAAACAACCAAAGATGAATTGATTAAAGTTTAAATCCTTCAATCTATATAATCAAAACTAGGTTCATTACATATAGAATTAGTTCATACTAAAATTGAAGAACAAAGATGCATAAAATAAAAGAGGAAGAAATCTCAAACAAATCTTGAAGATGTTCTTCGAAATCTTCTCTTCAATCTTCCACATCCACTTAGATCTTAGTCTTTGATTCGATTAAATCCTCAATATCTCTAGCCTTCAAGCCTCTCCCATGACTCTAGGGCTTAGCCAACCCTTAGCTCTTCGTTTTTGCTCTGTGGCCCCCCTCTTGGCAATGCTGTTAGATCTGATTTATACTGTTGAAATTTAACCTCACAAGGCTGGGATTCTAGCTGTGCCAACGATAGGCCCAAAGAACGTAACTTCCCACAAGTGAAACCTCAGTCGTGCCTCCACCTGTAGGAGGCTACTGGATGAATTTTCAATTTGCTCTCATCACATGGTTGGAATCCCAGCCGTGTGGTCACCTGTGGCTGCCTATATTCTTCCAAAAGTCAGTATTTTGGCTTGGATTGTTCACCATTCTGGATCACATTTGGTTTATGGCATCATTTGACATTGGGTTAACTAAAATAATTCTGGAAAAGCACTAAACAAACAAATTAAACTCAATTTAAGGATAAAATACATTAAAAATAATGGGTAAAATGTACTTAGTTAAGCACTTATCAACTTTCTCTGAGCTGGGCATGCCCCTTAGCATCGTTTATAAGAAAGCCTTAGAGGCTGATCTGGTTAAGCTTTTAGACCCACGACCTCCTCCAAACCTCTTGCCTAAGTATTATAATGCTAATGAGCACTGTGACTATCATCAAGGGCCAGGGCACAAAACTGATGCATGCAAGACTCTTAAACACAAAATTCAAGACTTCATTGATAGCGGAGACATCATTGCTCCTAGACCCAAAGTCTAGCACCATCATCAATCTTTTTCTGAACCACAAGCTCACTCAACCATCTCTAGCCTCAGTCGATAACTAGTATTTTGAGAAGAGTGCCACCATTGCTGTGCCCCTATCCAAGTCTTTCGAGTCTATGTCTAAGTCACATAAAGTCTGAGTCTAAGTCTAAGTCTTTTAAGTCTACTTTCTATTAAATCTTTCTTTTAATTTAAGTCTGTCAGGTCTTATCATTATGAGTTTGTATTTTGCCTTTTAGGCTTATCCTTTAATGTACTCATGATGGGGCTTTTATCATTAATAAAAGTTTGAACTTTCTGATTTGCTTTAATTTTTTCTGATTCATCTTGAAATGAGACATCTTAAAAAAAATGAAAAATACAAAAAAAAATTATGAAAAGGGCTAAAGGATTAATTAATTATGTCAAAAAAAATCAAAAAATACATACATTGCATATGCATAACAATAGCTCATGAGTTGTTCTGTACAAGACAAGATAGCGATGATCCAAGTATCGCAGTTCGCAAGATCCCTACCTATATATATATAAGAAACTTGCTAAAGAGAAGCCATGGAGAATGAAGAAAGAATAGACTAAAAGGTATCATGACCAGCTAAATGCCATCGAGGAAAAGAGAATTGATGCTCCGTACAAAATTCAAGGTTATTAATGGAGACTAGCTGAGCACTTCAACTAGAAGGTGAGAGACAAGGGTTTGCAAGAAAGAAATCTAATTCTGGAAGAAATCTAAAGGCCATATTCATGATCTGGGAGGAAGTTCAAACTAAACTGGGTTGGACATGCTCAAGAATATCCTATCCAACAGAGGCACTATCTTCACGGACATGGATAGAAGCAAATTCTTGCATCCTAGCAATCCGGATCAGCTGAAATGATACATCATCTAAAGATGACATCAACATTTCATTTTTATTTTTCATGCATATATAATCAGAATTACGTGGACCTGATTCTCCCTAAAAGAAATAACCTATAAAAAAGTGATATAAGGGATACGTAGGCAGCCCGTCAAGAGTACGGTCCAAATCATTATACAAAATATTTTGTTTATATCGCATTCTCATTTTTTTATGCCTAGTATATCATTCACTTAATTCTTTTGCCTAAACAAAAAGAAAAAAAAAAGAGAAAAAGAAGAAGAAGAAGAAGAAAAAAAAAAGAAGGAGAAAAAATACTCGCTAAGCTGAAAACTCGAAAAGGCGGTTTAGGCAGAAATTAGAACAAAAATAAAAAATGTCTCATTTAATAATGATCAAGTTTTGCAACATGCAAACCCATCATAATGACAAAAAGGATAGCCCTTTTAATGTCATCTATAGCTTATCTTGTTTCGTGTAGTCTTATCAACTTGCAATCATTTTGAACAAAAAGCAAAAAAAAAAATAAAAATTCATGCCTGAAGTCATGGTCTAGTCAGTCCTCCTCTACCTCCTGAGATGTGCATCTCTTGTATCCTCATCAGAATTAAAGTTTACCATAATCTCTTTAAATGGGCACATCCCTCCTCTAGATCTCTATAGATCCTTTTACCACAATAGTAGAGATATCAATAGAATCAGAACTGTTCACCACAATAATATCAAAAATCCTCTCTTGAGTATTAGCAGTTCTGAAACTGTTCCTAAAAATCCTTTGTAATTTAGAAGATGCAGTCCTCCTCTCTATCTTAACTGTAGTAATCCTTCTCTGAACCTCCAATGTAATGTCATCCTGTTCTCAATGCAGTCACAGTGTTATTTATCACTACCACTGTAGTTTGAGTCACTATTGCAACCTGTGGTGTCACACTTCCAATAAATCCCTGAGTCTCTTACAAAGATCGAGTCACCCCTCTGTTTGTGCTGCAGTCCTCTTACTACTATTGGCTCCTCATATAGTCTCTCTTTCCTCAGCTACTTCATCCTCTATTCCTCTTAGCAAGGCAGCTTAGTACTCTTTCTCAATTAGCTAAACCACCTTTTTCAACTACCTAGCATACCTCTCTGTGGTCCTATGTAAAATCCTAAAATAAATAGTATGATAACTTCTCAGCCGGCCATCACCTGATAGCTCTAGCAATGGGAGCTGTGATTTGTATAGACTCTAAAAAGAAAAAACAGGGGGCACATCTTGAGTCTACCTCATCTACCTTAAGACCCTCATCCCCTAGTGGAAAGTTATTAAAACTAAGCCCAACAGGCAAAACCACTTGATATCCATTGCCCCCAGTAAGGAGAGATCTAATCCTTTACCATTGGCAGTACTAAAAATGTGTCCTCCAAAGGCAAGCTACAAGCAACCATCCTACCAGATACCTACAAAGCACCCAAAACAAAAAGGGTAAGAATAAACAAATTTTTCTTACCTGAGAATAACTGGTAAGATAGTTCATCTCTCTAAATCTCAAACAAAACAATTAAGACTCATTAGTGTCTCTGCCTGCATAGCTCCAAACAAAAAAAAATGCCTCTGCTTCATTTACCACTAGCATTTCCCCAATCAGTAGGCTCATATATGACTGTCAATCAGAAAACCAAAGCCTTCATCTCGAGCCTCTGTCCCCCTCATATCTCTATAGTCACTAGGATCATGAAACTTTCAAATTACAATGGTTAAATCCACTTGACCATCACCAACCACCATTTGGCCTACAATATCTTAAGGCAAGTCCAAAACTCCCAAAAAATACAGAAAATGTTAAACTCCTCGAGAATAGACACAGCTCCTTCTCAGTAGCACTAAAACAGAAACCCCAGGCCATCAGATCCCAAAAATCAAGCTCTTAGAAAAATCTCAATCTCTTTATAATGCCACCATGGTAACTATTCCATACCAACCCAAGTTGAGTTTCTCAACCTTGTCAGGTTCCTCAGTCCATAAATGCATGCCTCCACCAGACACAAAGGTCACATAAAAAAAATTGCATTCTCATGAATTCACCCTCATGCATCCATGCAATCATCCATTGTAGACATCATCATAAATCATGCATGGTATAGAAGTCAAATAAAAGGTCCATAAATTCTAAAACATGCAAGCATCATTTGTGCCTCAGCATCTATGCAATCATGCATAAGCTAAGCCAATAGCTTCACTGACATCTCCTAAAGCTGACCTATGCTTCTTTGAAGCTAAATGATACATTTCCCGATCTAATCAATGAAATGTGACTTTCAGAGTCTCTTTACTCCTAGCAAAGTTCCTTTGAGCCTTCTAAAAAGGCCTAACTCCTCACATTCAGAAGCCCAAGTTTCTTTGGAGCAATCAAAATCTTGTCAGAATCTCTTAAGATGACTCACCATAAGTTGAGGCTCTCCCTTTACCAAAATCTTTTTAGAATCTCTTGAGCCTAATTGCCATAGGTCGAGGCTCTCCTTTTACCAAAATCTTATCAGAATCTTTTGAGTTGACTCGTCATAAGCTGAGGCTCTTTCTCTATAAAAATCTTGTCAGAATCTTACGAGCCGACTTGCTATAGGTTGAGGCTCTCTTTTTACTAAATTATCTTGTCCAAAATCATTTTTACCTCTAACATTAAGGCCAGACATATAGTCTTGATTCTTCTTTACATCTAACATTAAGGCTGGACAGATAGCGTTGATTAAGATTTGCCCCAAACCTTCTTTATCTCCAACATTAAGGTCAAACAAATAGCCTTGATTGAAATTCTCCAAACTTTCTTTATCTCCAAAATTAAGGCTGAATAGATAGCCTTGATTGAAATTCACCAAATCTTCTTTACCTCCAACATTGATGGCCTTGATTAAAATTCACTAAACCTTCTTTACCTCTAACATTAAGGCCGTACAGATAGTCTTGATTGAAATTCACCAAATCTTTTTTACCTCTAACATTAAGGCCGGACAGATAGCCTTGATTGAGATTTACCCCAAATATTCTTTACCTCCAACATTAAGACCGGACAGATAGCCTTAATTTAGATTTACCCTAAATCATCATTACCTTTAACATTAAGGCTGAACAGATAGCCTTGATTGAGATTTACCCTAGATCATCTTTGTCTCCAACATTAAGGCCAAATAGATAGCCTTGATTGAAATTCATCAAATCTTCTTTACCTCCAACATTAAGGCTGAACAGATAATCTTGATTGAAATTCACCAAACCTTCTTTACCTCCAACATTGAGGCCGAGCAGATGGTCTTGATTGAAATTCACCAAACCTTCTTTACCTCCAATATTAAGGCTGAACAGATAGTCTTGATTGAAATTCACCAAATCTTCTTTCCCTTTAACATTAAGGCCGAACAGATAGCTTTGCTTGAGATTTATCCCAAATCTTCTTTACCTCCAATATTAAGGCCAGACAAATAGCTTTGATTGAGATTTACCTCAAATCATCATTATCTCTAACATTAAGGCTGGACAGATAGCATTGATTGAGATTTACCCTAGATCATCTTTATCTCCAACATTAAGGCCGGACAGATAGTGTTGATTGAAATTCACGAAACCTTCTTTATCTCTAACATTAAGGCCGAATAGATAGTCTTGATTGAAATCCACCAAACCTTCTTTATCTCCAATATTAAGTACGAACTAATAGCCTTGATTAAAATTCACTAAACTTTTTTTTTTTTCTAACATTAAGGCTGAATAGATAGCCTTAATTGAAATTCACCAAGACTATTCTCGCATCCAACATCAAGGCCAAACAGATAACCATTGATAAAATCTCATTTATCCTATAAGGCCTCCTCCCAAAGGACATGACAAAAACACACAAGCCCAAAGTCTGATATGTCACCTCTTTCCAGCATTCACAATCATTAGAATCACTTTTTGTTCAAAGCTAATTTTGATGAGGGGGGAATTCTGAACCCTTAATTTGCACCTTCATTGTCCAAATGCAGTGTTAGCACTTACTAACTTTAACGCGTCACATGGAGCCGTTACGGTAGTCCCCAAAAGAAAATTTTTTTAGCCTTCAATTACATTACTACCAGACATCCAAATTTCCTAAATTTCATACTAACCAATCTTTTAAAAAAAAAAAAGCCACGTCACCTATCGCCGAAGAAGCCAACGGCGCCATCGACTGTCTGGGCAGTGCCGCCACTTTCCTAAGCAGCATGCCGCCCAAAACACTGGTGCCGTCACCTAGAGGCCTAGTGGCGCGATCCCCACTACCCTTTTTATAGTTCCCAAAATATTCCCAATCTAATTTTTCAGCTTTTTTCTAGATTTACCCTTTTGGTCTTTTCACTTTTCCACTTTCCAAACTACTCTCACCCACTTTTCCTATAAATACCTCACTTCATCCTTCATTCCAACGCACCCTTGAATTTGAGTAGATTACTATTCTCAAATTCCTCTCTTCTTCTCCCTCCAATCACTCTCTAATTAATTAATTAATCTTTTTAGTTAATTAATTACCTCACCCTAACCAAGTTAATTAATCTTTTTTAATTAATTAAAACTCTTTTTTAATTAATCACTCAATCAATTAATTAATTACTCTTTTAATTAATTAATCAATCACTTTTTTAAAATCAAATTAATCATTTTCCTTAATTCATCCTTCCTCCAAATTAATTAATTAATCTTTTTAATTAATTAATCCATCCATCATTTTCATCATATTAATTAGTTAATTAATCATTTTAATTAATTAATTAATCTTTCAAATCCATCCAATCACCCGGTCCTAATAAAACAGAACTTTGGTTCGGTAAAACCCTTCACCCATTAAAAGTAAAGGTATCAGCCTTTTTCCTTCACTCTCAATTCACCCAAATCAAAATTAATATAATCAACTCTTAAACCCCTTCACTTAATCGTAGAACGAACTACGTGGATTTTGATCACCATTCAATGGGGTACGTAGGCACATTTGGAATCTAAATCCAAACCTTAAATCCAATTCCCAATCATTCTCCTTTCCCCTTTTTAATTAATTTGTAGATGTTTTAATTTTCTCTTTGCACTCATATCATATTCGTGCATCTTATTTACAATTATCATCTTATAATATTTATCATTCATAAAATCAATTTTTCAAAGTCAAATTAAATTTAAGAGCCAAATTTTAATTATTTAAAACCAAAAACCTAATCCTCGATTTCAACCTGGTTCGAGGCTAGTGATTTTATCCATGGACAAATTAATTAAAAATTAATGAATTTGAGTCAATTTGAGTTTTTCCTTAATATTTTTTCAACTAAATAAAATTAAGGTAACGACTCCAAAAATCATTTTCAAAATCAATCAATCTGAACCAGAGGGTTCTATCGTGAGTCTAAACCCAAATGAGCATCATGATTCCCTCTTACGGACCGGGCCGGTGCTCGGGCGAGACCTCAAAGATATGTATTAATGTTATTTTAGATGATGTTTTTATTGAGATTAATTTGTGTTGAAATTTGTTTGAGAATTTGATTATTGTTTGAGAATTTGTTGAAATTTTATTGTGTTTTTTATTAATCTTGGGGTGTATATATATTTATTTTGTGTTTATTTGGGTTATATATATGTGTGTACACAAACAAACATATATATATATATATATATATATATATATATATATATATATATATATATATATATATATATATATATATATATATATATATATATATATATATATATATATAATTAGAATTATAAATAAATAAAAAATTTTATGTTGTTTCAAATTTTTTGAGAGGCTTAATTTTTTTTAAGCATAATAAATTTGTTATAAATTTGTGCTAGTATTAAATTTGGTGAAAATATTTTATTAAATATTATTTTTTTAATAAAATTCTGTTGATAGTTCTTTAAAAAAATTTCTGGATTTTTTATTATATTTTGTAATTTTTTTTATGTAAATTCTGTTTTTTTAATTTATTTCTGTATATATATTTATGTGTTTAATATGAGTAAAAATTTTGGTATGTATTTTGTAGTTTTTTTTTTATAGTCTTATTAATTATTTTATTTTGATTTTGTTAAGAGAATTGCAATTTTGTTTTAGATAATTTTCGTGTGGGATAGCAAAAACATATATTTGCACGTCAAGAGGTCCATACTATAATTTAATTTATTTATGTTAATATATAAATATAATAATTTGTAATGTGCTTTTGAATATTATGTATAATTTGTAATTTGTAATGTTGTTAATTTGAGGTTTATTTGTAAATGTGTATTAAAAAATATAAATATTGTGATGTGAATTTGTAGTTTGTGTTTAATTTGTATTTTATCATGTAATTTTTAATTATGTTGTTAAGTTTATGTGAATTTGTAAATGTAAATTAAAAAAAAAATTATTCTTAGACTATGTATGTATGTTAGTAATTTGTATTATTTTAGTGAACGCATTAATTTTAAATATATCGTGATAAAATATTCAAATTATAGCCTTTGATTAAATTATGGCACAAAATTAGATTGAAATCAAAAGATAAAATAAACCATAATTTAAAATAATTATGTTATAAAAAGTGAAATTTACACTACAAGAATTTCATCAAATACCAAAAAAATTAATAACTTTATTAGTAGTAAAAATATACTTCACATTAAAAAATACAATAAAGAACCAATCAATCTGCCATAAAAATTAAATCTAAGTGCATTTTATAATATACAAAAAAATTAGAAAATTTTTTATTTAGGAGTAAAAATAGAATTTAAAAAATACAAAGACAACAATAAAATATAAATACGCTTTAAAATTGAAATTTAAATGTATTTCATAAAATATCAAAAAAAAAATAAATGACAAATATCCTCTTAGGAGAAAATAAAAATAGCCTTAAACATAAATGCCATAATTATGCTAAAATACAATTAAAATTCGAACATTAAAAAAAATAAGAATTGAAAGAGCATATAATTATGCCACAAATAATTGAAATTCAAACATTAATAAAAATATGCTAATAAATTTTTTGAGTTAATTAAATTATATATAGTTAATCAAATAAATTTATATTGATATGTATGCATATATGCTAATAAATTTTTTGAGATATTTAATATTTTTAAGCTTAATAAATTTTTTATAAATTAATGATAATATTAAATATGGTGAAATTATTTTAGTAAATTATTTTAGTAATTATTTTAATTATTTTGGTTTTATTAATAGAATTTTAATTTTGTTTCAGATAATTTACATATGGGACAATAATAGAAGTCGTATTAGCGCATCAAGAAGTCTGTATTGTAATTTAATTTATTTATAATAATATATAAATATAATAATTTGTAATGTAATGTGCTTTTAAATGTTACATATAATTTGTAATTTGTTATGTTGTTAATTCAATATTTATTTGTAAATGTATATAAAAATAAATAAATGCTATAATATGAATTTGTAATTTGTGGTTAATTTATGTATTGCAATGTAATTTTTAATTATGTTGTTAAGTTTATGTAAATTTGTAGATGTATATATATGGGACGTATTTTGTTTTATTTAAATGAATCCATTCATAAACTGATAAAATGAACCATAAATTTATATTTAATTATACCATAAAAAGTGAAATTTACATTGCATGAATTTCATGAGATACTAAAAATTTACTTCACATTAAAAAATATAAAAACATCCAACAAATATGCTATTAAAAATTGAAATATAAATACATTTCATAAAATACAAAAAAAATCAAAATTTTTTTAGTTAGGATTAAAAATATTTCGACAAAAAATATAAAGAAAATAATACATCATAAATATGTCATTAAAAATAAAATTTTAAATACATTTCATAAGATTTCAAAAAAAAAAAAAGACAAATATCCTCTTAAGGGAAAAATAGCCTAAAAAATATAATAATGCATAATGGCTTAATTAATAATAACAAATAATTAAAATTCGAACATTAAAAAAAAATGAAATAGCATATAACAATGCCAAAAATAATTAAAAACACAACATTAATAAAAATTAAGAATTGAAAGAGCAATGGATATAGAAAATGTAAAGTTATAAAAAAAATACAAAATTATAAATGAAAATCAAAATTAAAATGATTAAGAAGAATTTTAGTTAAAAATGGAAAAAAGTATAATGCATTTAGGAATTTGTAGGATATTCAAAAAGTTTTGCATTTATCCCATGAATTTATTTTATTAATTTTGATTATATGTTCTGATGTTGTGATGTTGCAATTGTTATTTGGAAAAAAAATTTATACCATTTTGTTAATGAAAACATTTAAATGATTTTAACTTTATTTTTGGACTTTGACAATCAAATGTCCAAAAATATTGTTAATTAAAATGATTAATATATTTAAGATTAGCAGTAGATCCCGTTTGATGTCCTATTTATCGGATAATGAGAGGATATCGAATTGTCCAAAGTGGAAAGTTTAGAGATCTCATTGTCTGTATAACTGTCTATGTATATTTTTATTTCATACAAATGTCTAAAATTTCGATACTACCTTCCATCATATTCTCTTAGTGCACATTGAAATAATGTCCTAATTATTTGGGATTTTTTAAATGTGGTGCACTAGAAGAACTATAGGGAGATGCTGTCGAAATTTCAGCAGGTGTATGAATGTAGAATGTAACAATAACAGTTATGCAGCAATGAGTTTCTAAATGGGTTAGGTTCTTACCTTATAGGAAGAGAGATATAAGAATATAGAATTAGATGTTGAAAACTTAATTAAAATATAAACCAAACATATAAATTTAAATTTAATTTTATTTGTGTGATTTAAAAAATAAATTAATATTGTAGAATTTACAGGGAATAATTATGAGGACCAATAGGAATTGGATGTACTATAGACTGACGGATGAGTATTTGAATCCGAAATTCTTAGAGGGTTTAGACTAATTTATGCAATTCACGATATCTCAGCCACAATGCATAAGTAGGACTAGTGTTCGATGTCCTTGTAACCATAAGAAATGTCAGAATTGAAATTTCCTTGAACCTCATACTATCAAGTTGCACATTCTGACGAAGGGTTTTATACTAAGGTACTATGAATGGTATTTGTACAATGAAGTTAGTGGGTCTAGATCTTTAGTCGCGGTAGAAGTAGGGAGTGAAGATACGAATAGTTGTCTTGCAACTACATACCATAATATATTAATGGATGCCACTAGTCCAGATTTTGATTGGGATGGAATGGAGGAAGCTTCAAATCCAACTGCTCATAAACTGTATGATATGTTAGAGGCAACTAATAAAGAATTATGGCCTGGCTATGAGAAACAATCTAAGTTATCTGTAGTGGCATGACTTCTGAATATCAAATCAGAACACCATTTATCTAAAAGGTGTTATGATAAGATATTGCAATGGTACAATGAGTCATTGCTTATAGATAATACAATGGTGGATAGTTTCTATAGCACCAAGAAGTTAATGCAGGGTTTAGCCCTTCCAGTTGAGAAAATTCATTGTTGCAAGAATAATTGCATGCTTTACTAGGATAAAAATAGTAATATAATTGCATGTAAGTTTTGTGATTAGCCAAGACGTCTGGGTACATGTCCATAGAAAAAAATATTCCATATAAGATCATGTTTTACTTCCCTTTGACTTTGAGGTTACAGAGATTGTATACCTCTGAGGCAACTACAAAGCATATGAGATGACATGCGAAACATACAGAGGAAGATGGGTTGATCCGACACTATTCAAATTCTATAGCATGGAAGTATTTCAATCAGGTGAATCTAGATTTTACTTCTAAAATTTGCAATGTCCGTTTGGGGCTATACACTGATGACTTCTAACCTTTTGGAAATAATCCAAAATAAAAGTTGAATGTATTTTTGCAGCTTCTCATTACAGAATTACTATGGTTGTGGGATATAAGCATCGAAATATATGATGTGTCTATGAAGCAGAATTTTTAGATGCAAGCTGCTCTGATGTGGACTGTGAGTGACTTCCCTACATACAATGTGTTTTCTAGATAGAGTACTCAGGATAGACTTACATGTCCATATTGCAAGGAACTAACGGATTCCTTCTCCCTTCTTAAAAGGGGTAAGCAATCATAGTTTGATTGTCACTGTCATGCCTCGAACCCAAGGGCACGTGACTGACACTAGGACACGGGAAATGCACGTGGCTACTAGTGCCCATAGTAAGTCTAACCCAAAACACATAGCAAAAAGCCCAAAACTGAAAAGGGCTATGGGCCCAAATAGAGTTAAGCAAATCCAAATAATATTAACACAATATAAATATTCTTGGGCCAACAACTCATTTGTTCTATATATTCCAGAAAGTAGTAAATTACAAAAAAGGTTCTGCTTAACCCAAAGATTACAGCTCTTTAAAATACAATACTGAATGATAACAATGTACAAGTACAAAGTGTAACATTGCGGAGTTCTAGAGTTACAATTAAAAATGTACATCTATTACATGTATTCTTAATATCCCATTAATACAAATCACTACTGAAGGGAAATTGGCAGTCTACCAAATTAAAATTCCTTCACCGACTCATTCCCTGACCTGAAAGCAATAAGATGAACAGGAATGAGCGTTCGACTCAGTGAATGATACCAGCTAATATATTAAACTGGTATCCTACAGATAGATTTCTAATGCACATGCTATGCACTATGCCACAGAAACAAACAAATCATCTAATCAAGCAAGGATGGGGTATGGTCCATAGTACCACACTGATACTCAATACTCAATATGGGTAGCCGTTCCCCCACTCTGGCTCTCTGAATCCAATAATCTGTCTCTTATATCCAAGGGGCCCGGTCGTCATTAGTTTGTACCACACAGCCCTGACCCGACTGACAGCGGCCCTGGCGATGAGCAAGCCCGGCCAGCATCCATCAGTCATAGCTCATCTTCTAAATCCATCATAATCCAAATCATAACCATAACAAATCCATAATCCTAGGTGGTACTGTATCCTCCCGACCTTCATCCATCAATCACAACCATAGTATGGCACAGAATACAGAATATCAATTCATCATTCACAGTCAAATGTTACATGCTTATATATGCAGTAGTAGTGCATAATATACATATATATACACACAGCAATACATATGAAATGGAAACAGGATAATACACTAGTGAGTATCACTCGCCTAACTGTGAATGCTTCCGACCGGCTTCCCTTGGAAGAGCAGCCTTGGAACCAGGAAGACGCCAGACACTGACACCTTGCAACAACGGATATCATATAATAATAATAATACTATATACATATATATACAAATTAACAATAATAATAATAATAATAACAATAATAATAGTACCGATAATAATAATGGTAGAAATAATAATAATAATAATAATAATAATAATAATAATAATAATAATAATAATAATAATAATAATAATAATAATAATAATCATAACAATAATAATAATAATAATTTACAACATACACTCATGTATATATATATCAATAATATTATTTACGATAATAATATTAATTATAATGGAAATCCAAACTTTCGATAAAATATTATAATTAAACTCATAATATTAATTAATACCTTTATTAATACTCAAATACAATTCCTCCAAAACCCACATTAACAATATCATAATAATATATATATATATATATATATATATATATATATATATATATATATATATATATATATATATATATATATAATATTGTAATAAAATTACCATTAATAATACATATTCAAATTGTCTAAATATTTATAATTTAGTAAAATATAATTCCAATTCTTACTTTAATAAGGAAAATAATAAAATATACTTTTTAAAAAATATAACTTATAATATTTGCTTAATCAAATAAATAAAATAATAAAATATTATCATTCCGTACAAAATAGAATTTTATAAAATAAATGAAAATTCAGAGTGTTTCAGTCACCATAAGTTCTTATCGCCTGATCATCTTTTTAGATGGAACAAAATAGCTTTCATAAAGAACAGAGCAGTTCCAGCATTTGCTCCACCTATACATTTTAGAATTGAATTGTTGCAAGAAATAATTAATTTGAAGTTGATGAGAGTAACCGAAGTAGGAGCTGATGATATGAATGTTCAAATTGCAAAGCGAACTAGATGACGATGGAAGAAACAAAGTATATTTTGGGATTTACCATATTGGAGTACTAATATGATCAGACATAATTTGGATGTCATGCATATTGAGAAAAATGTATTTGAAAATATCTTCAACAAGGTAATGTACATCCCAAGAAAAACCAAAGATAATGCTAAATCAAGACAGGACTTGAAACAATTCTGCCTCCATAAGCAGTTAGAGATGGATGAAGTGTCTGAAAAATATCTTAAGGTAAGATATGTGTTCGATAAGTGGGGCAAATAAGTCTTATGCGAATGGCTGAAAGATCTGAAATTTCCTGATGGGTATGTATCTAATATGGGTCGATGAGTTGATATGCGGAAACTAAAGTTGTTTGGGATGAAGAGCCATAATTGTTATGTTTTTATGTAATGCATGCTTCCTATTGCTTTTCGTGAAATTTTGCCGAGAGATGTCTGGCAACCATTAACGAAGTTGAGTTTATTTTTCAAAGAACTCCAACACTTCTTAGGGAAGAGGACATGGCGAGGCTTGAAAATATTATTCTACTCATCTTATGTAAACTGGAACACATTTTTTCTCCAAGTTTTTTTAACTCGATGGAGCATCTACCAGTACATCTTGCATACGAAACTTGTATAGTGGGTCCTATTTAGTATCAATGGATGTATCCATTTAAGAGGTAAAATATTTGACTATTTTAATATTTACAATCACATCCATTAATTTATACCCAAATGTCATCATCTATGATATTTATCTGTTGATAATGTCAAAAATAAAGCAAGAGTTGAAGGCTCCATCTGTAATGCATACTTAGTTGAGGAAGCCTCGTTATTCTGCTCTTATTATTTCGAACCCCATGTCTATACAAGACATAAGAGAGTAGCTCGAAATGATGATGGTAGAATGCCTAAAAGAGCAAATATTCTTGGTATTTTATCAATATTCACTCATCCAAGGAGATCGTTCAATCGACCTAAAACAAGATTGATAACCAATGAAGAATATAAGATAGCTCAGTCCTACATTCTTCTGAATTGTTCCAAAGTTGTAAAATACATCGAGTAAGTTATAACTTAATCAAAATAACTCATAAAAAGTGTATTTTGCAAAATTTTCTTATCATTTTACTTATTATTTTCCTTATGAATGAAGCTTATATATTGATATGTTGATGTAAACTGTGTCGAACATAGCAACAATTGATATAGATAAAAAAATTAGAGACAATTTGTGCAGTGGTTTCATTCATATGTAAGTTTAATGTAGTACTATTTCTTAAAAATTAATCTTAGATTTGTATCCTACACCATCATATTTATATGTTTATTTTTGTCATAGACCACTGATCTTAGAATTACAAATCAATTCATTCTTGATCTTTCCAAGGGTCCGTTACGGTATGTTACAACCTATCCTATTTATTTCATGAACGGTTACAAGTTCTATAATAAAAAGCGAAGTTTGGATAGGTCATCAATAAATAGCGAGGTATGTATAAAGGGTTCCGATTATACTGAGAATGCATTTGTCTATTATAGTCGATTAATGGATGTAATGTATTTGGAATACCCTGCAATTCCAATTAAGATGACTGTTTTTTAAGTGCAATGTACACTGGTAATGCAAGCTTATTAAGTGTATTATGTTTCATATCTGAGTCTTTGACTAGATAAAGCGGATTGGTGGGTAGTATGTAAGATTAAAGCTATATCAGTCGTAAAGATTAAGGAGGGTAGTGAAATAAGTACAACATCTGAAGAACCATTTCAAAAGGACGAAGGTAAGGAGCTTATGGTTGAAGTTAACGATGATGAGCTTCCTACAACTTTAAATGATCCTGATGAGCCATTAGTTGAAATGGATGACAAAGATGATAATGATATAGAAGATGAACCCGAACTTAATTCAAATGTCGAGACATCTGAGGAAAACATAGACAAAGATGAGCTTGAAGAAAAAAATTCTGAATAAATGTATCTATATTTCAGTGATTGTGTATGGATTTTTCCTAAATTATGTAAATAAATATTATTTTTATATTTACAATATTACGTTATATCTCAATGAAGTCATTTATAACTTGTGTTGTAATTTTTTTTTATATATTTACATTGTTATTTTGCAATTACGTCATATCAATTTGCCATATTTTATTTTTTTTTAATTTTTATTTACCATTAAATAATGAATGAATCTATTAAAATTAATGAATTATATAGATGTCAGCTCCGAGATGTGTACCGACTCCTGGAGATACTCCCAGTAGTAGTACATCAATGTCTTGGAAATGGTGTCGCTTGTAGGGAGGGCCTCCTACCACTAGTGATCGTCCTACCACCAGTGCATCACTTCCCACTACCTTTTCTTCTTTACCATCTATCTCTTCTTCTATACCTCCCGCATTCACTCTTTCAAACATCACCACATAGATTCCTTTACTCCTCCTCCCACGTCTACTCCTCCATCCACTGGTCCTATATTTTCATCACCTTCCACTATTCCTTCTTTCACTAGTCCTCCATCTCTATGCCTTCTTCTATTACTACTTCATCCACTATTTCTTCTTCTGTTACCCCTCTATCTATTGTTCCTTCTTTTGTTACCCCTCCATCCACTGCACCTTCTTTGGTTACCCCTCCATCCACTGTTCCTTCGACCATTACTCTATCTACCCATCCTTCATTTTCTACACATACCACCAGTACCTTTGCAGCCGCTGTGAGGCCCCCCCCGAGCACCGGTCCGATCCGCTGAGAGATCGAAATGCTCTTCGGGAGAAACTCCACGATTGGAACTTGCTGTGAGTTTGAAAAATTGATTTTTGTAATATGACAGTTGTGAAATGGAGTCACCACTTTAATTTACTTATTTTAATTGGGAAAATTAAAGAAAACCCAAATTGATTGACTCCAACAATGTTTTATCCCAATGGAAAATGCACCAATTCGCGAGTGACCAAGGAGGGCTCGGGGATCAGGTTTTGGTAATTACACAGTTAAGAAAATGTATTTTCTTTAGTTTGGCTAAAATTGCAAAATAACTCTTGAAAAATGAAATTTTGTGTATGCATGAACAGGAATATAATGATGAATGAATAGTTATATGATATGATGGAATGACAATAATAAATAAATAGGCAAGATAAATCCTACTTAATTATTACAATATCAAAACAAATGAAATAAAGGGGATCTTTCCTCTAGCCCTTATGGGTACTAGGAAAAGCACACATTCCCCAAAATAAACTTACAAATAAAGGATTAATGCAAATAAATCAAAGGAAAAAGAAAAACAATATTAATAAAAAGATTTTGGAGTTGATGCCCTTCAGAATGGCAGCCTGCGTATCCTATTGAATAGGAATCAAACCCTACGCAATTCTCCCTTCTTACGAAGGGAGGGTTTTAAAAATGTGTTGGTTTGCTTATTAACTTAATTCTGATTCTTAAATTAATAAGTTTTTAGATCTTTTCAGTTTTAGACCTAAACAGAATTCTAGATCTGAATTTAGAATTTTAAAATAGGAAAGGGATTATACCTTGCTTTTCTTGGCTTTCGAACGAATGGAACTAGTTTTGCCCTGGATCTCAACTCCACCATGAATTCAAAGGAAGCTTGAAATCTGGATCTAGAAGCAGCAAATGTGTGAGTATAAGAACGAAAATATGCTTTGAAATTACTTTGATTGCTTTGAAAACTTCTTGAATTGCTTTAGAATGCCTTGAAGGTTGTTGGAAATCATGCCAAATGAGGCTGGAGGAGGCTTCTATTTATAAAGCTGCCAGAGGGGGATCCAGCGGTACAGACGGCGGCGTCAGCACGGCGCCGGCGGCAGGGGCGGCACGATCGACGTGCAGACCGTCCGGGCGGCATGGTAGGCGTGCCGCCTAACCGCCGGCCTCAACTTGGTGCCGCGCACGACAGTACGGCAAGAACGCCGGTGGCACAAAATGCGTGCCGCCTTCTGGGCGGCACGGCAAACGTGCCTCCCAGACGACAGCACGCCACTTCATGCGGTTTGACTTGTTTTCATCCGTTTCGGGCCCGTTTCAATTCTGATTCGAGCTCGGTTTGACCCTGTGGGTTCGTGACTGAAAAGCAGTCAACCGGAGGTGAAAGATTTAGAAAATTTATTTTTCTACGGGGCGCTGCCCCCTTGACCCCTGCCCACTAACCGGTTAGCGGGCCCGCCGTATGCATAGTGCCCTATTCTTAGTAGGTGTCAAGCTGCAGCCGAATCAGGAGGTGCAAATTTGAGGGTTCACAGCCGCTCCTATCACTTTAGCAAGTCCATCCACAGCCCCAACAGTCCTGCAACTAGATCCGGGGTGTTGGAAGCATATCATGCTAGTTGAAAATGTGTAAGTATTATATTTCTTAAGATAATTCTTAATTTATAACTTTTTGCCTTTCATTTAACTAACATTTAATTGATTTAATTGCAGGATGTATCCACTAGAGTTGGTGCAGATAATTTACAAGATATTCAAAAACTAGCTGAGACCTAAAGGCACATGTTGGAAATCAGTGCCTCGGAGACGAAAGAGTTTTACTAGAACAAGTTTCAAGTAATGAATGACTTATTATATAGAATTCAAAATTACATATATGTGTGTGTGTGTATATAAAATAATAAATATAATAATAATACATAATAAAATATATGTTATATATAATACTATATAATAACATAATAAGTATAATAAATATAAGTAAATATAATAATATATAATAAACTATAATAATATAAAATAAAACATAATAATTTATTAGTAGTATGTATTAAATAGATACATACTATTAATAAATTAATTTTGAATTTTATTATTAATTATTATTTAGATACTAACTTGTATTTTTTTTTCTTTGCAGAGGTACTACTACTGGAACTTGGGGTGAAGACAACCTTCTTTAAGAAGGCTACAATTCGGTATAAGAACTTTCTTTATGACATCAAGAGGAAGGGGAAGAAAGAGATGTGGATCCCTCAGGAGACCTGGCATGCTTGGAAGAAACGCTGGGATTCTTTTGAGCATAAGCAGCTATTCCAGAAAGCATCCTTAGATAGAAAGTCAGATAAAAGTGGTCCAGCGACTAGATTGTCTAAGCATACTAGAGGGTCTGTCCCTATAGCAGAGCATGCCAGAATATTGATAAGATATTGATTTTTATTATAATAAGTAATTAAGTCGTAATCTAATTTTGGTATGTACTTTAAAATTCATTTTTTTTTAAGTTATTAATTTTATAATTTTTTTTATTTATAAATTTTAGTTTCTGTGAATCCTTAAATTTGCACCCTTGGAATTCGGCTGCAGCTTAATACTTATTAAGATTAGTGTGCTACACATAGCCAGTGCGATGGTCCCGCTAGCCAGTTATCGGTCAGAGGTCAAGGGGGTAGTGTCCCGTTGAAAAATAAATTTTCTAAATCTTTCACCTTCAGATGATCAGTTTTCGATTATGAATCCATAGAATAAAACTAGGCTCAAATCGGATTAGAAACAGACTAAAACTAGACAAAACAGTGCGAAACCAGGTTGATCCAACGAGTTGGTGGTGCGCCAGGTGTGCCACCGCATTGGGCGGCAAGCCTAGAGTGCTGATGCCGCCACGGCGCCCTTCCACCTACTCTATAAATAGAGCTTCCATTTCAGCTCTTTGGGGGGACATCATTGAGAGTGGTTTGATAGATTTGGAGGAGCAAACTCATCTATATTGCTATTCTTTTTTATTTTAAAATTCTGTGTAAAAAATTGGGTTCCCAAATCCAAAGTGGAGCTTAGATCTAAAGCTAAACTCACCCCGTTCATCCAAAAGTCAAGAAAAACCAGAGTATAATTCCATTTTCTAAAATTCTAAATTCATATCTAGAATTCTCTCTATTCTATCTTTCTTTAGATCTAAAACAGAAAAGATCTAAAATTTATTAATTTAAAAATCAAATCTAAATTAATAAACCATACCAACATTTTTCCATAACCTCTCCTTCGCAAGAAGGAAGAATTGCGTGGGGTTTGATTCCAATTCAATAGGATATGCAGGCTGCCATTCTGTAAGGCATCAACTCTAAAATCTTTTTAATAATATTTTTCCTTTTTCTTTGTTATTTATTTGTATTCGCACTTTATTTCTAATTCTGTATGTTCATTTTTTACTTTAGTTGAGAAATATGTGTTTTTCCCAGTACCCATAAGGGCTAGAGGTAAGATCCTCTCTATTTCATTTATTTCTGTTTTGTAATAATTAAGTAGGATTTATCTTTGCTTATTTATTTAGAACTGAAATTTCATTTAATCATTTATAACTATTTCATTTATAATTTTTACTCCTATTCATACATACATTAAGATTGCCTTTTTTAAAAAGTTATTTCGCAACTTTTAGCCAAACATTTGTTTAAATACCAAAATTTTATTCCCGAGCCATCTTTGGTCACTCACAGATTAGTGTTTTTTTATAGGAGTAAATCTAAATATTTTTGGAGTCAATCATTTTGGATTTTCCTTTAATTTTCCTAATTAAAATAAGTAAATTAAAGTGGCGACTCCTTTCACAAATAAAAAATTGCAAAACCCAATTTTCTGAACTCACAGCGAATTCCAATCATGGAGTTTCTCGCAAAGAGCATTTTGATTCCCCTCAGTGATTAGACTAGTGCTTGGGCGAGGCGTCATAGTTGGTGACTCCACTGGGACTTCAAAACCTTTTTTAAATAAAAGATAAAGTGGATTACTTTTGGTAAAATGCCAAATTTGGCTTTAAATGTGAAATAACTCTTTTCATGCATTACGACATCAAACTCCTTATCCAAAAACCTTCCTAGGAAAATAAAGGATACAAAGTAACATCGAATGGGCAACTTTCCTTAGGTCTGCTTGCTGACAGTGAAATCATCCAGCCCACAACGTATCCTCTAATCCTTTTAGAGGTGTAATGAGTATAAATGTACCGTTAGACCCACTCGAGGCTCCTTGTCTTATATGTGGTTAGGTATATCGCATCTCCAGTGTGATGGGTTCCCTTCAAACCACCCTAACCATTTCATGTAATGACTCATAAAACATTCCTTTAGGATGGTATGCACTATAATACAAAACTTGGTATGTCATTATCATGAAAGATTTTCATTCATGCATACATGCATGCATAGCTTGAACCTTGTGAGGAGTCAAAAACCTACCTAAACATCTTCACACCCAAAACCCATGGTCCATCAAAACCCATGGTCAACACCCAAAGCTCATAACCTATAGTCAAAACCCAAAACCCATAGTCCATTTAAGCCCATGGTCAACACCCAAAGCTCATGACCCACGATAAACCTAAACCCATAATCAAAACCCAAAACCCATGGTCCATCTAAACTCATGGTCAATACCCAAAGCACATGACCTATGGTCCACCTAAACCCACGGTCAAAATCCATAATTCATGGTAAAAATAAACCCATCTATGGTATCCTCATCCTTATCCATAATCTTCATCCAAGCTAAACACTAACCTAGCTCTACAAGCTAAACACTAACCTAGCTTTCATCTTTCGCAATCCCTATCTAAGCTAAACACTAACCTAACTCTACAAGCTAAACATCAATCTAGATTTCATCTTCCATAATCCTTACCTAAGCTAAACACTAACCTAGCTTCATCCTTATCCATAACCCTTTCCCAAGCTAAACACTGGCCTAGCTTTTTTCTTTAACAACTCTTACCTAAGCAAAACACTAACCTAGCTTTCATCCATCTCAATTCTTACCTAAGCTAAACACTAACCTGGCTTTCATCCTTCACAATTCTTACCTAAGTTAAACACTAACATAGTTTCATCCTTATCCATAGTCCTTACCTATGCTAAACGCTGACTTGGCTTCATCTTTTTTAGTACTATCCAAACCCATGGCCCATCTAAGCCTATGGTCCAGTCCAATCAAACCCATTATCCAACTGTCACCAAACCTATAGTTCACCCAACATCCAAATCCACAGTACATCTATAAACCAATCACAAAAACCATGGTCCCTCCATTCTTAAGCCCATATTAAACCATCCATAAATTGCAAATCCAATTACTTAAGGCTAAACTCTAACCTAGCCTTCCTAACTTAACTTTGGTTACTCAAAGCTAAAATCCGACCTAGCCACTCAAAGCTAAAATCTGACCTAGCCACTCAAAGCTAAAATACAACCTAGCCACTCAAAGCTAAAATTTGACCTAGCTATTCAAAGCTAAAATTTGATCTAGCCACTCAAAGCTAAAATCTAACCTAACTCCCCTAGCTAAATACTTACCTAGCCAAACATCACACACCTCGACCCTTATCTTTCCCCATACATCGTCAACCTAACCACAAAACACCATCATCCATTGCCATTAAACATAAGATCCTTGGTTTGTCATATCTCACCATAACCATCTTTTCCAAAGCTTGATACTAACCCAATTCCTTTTCCCTTCCAAAGATTGACAAGATGTCTATTGCCAGAGATGAAATCACTACTACTAGAGCTGATGAGATCTTTGGTGAGCTTCTTACTAAGCTCTCTGACCAATAAGAGACCATGATGGAGAGGTAAGATACCTATTTTCAAGACCTACTCAAAGCCTAGAGGAGGGCTATTCTAGAGGATGTCTGCATTATGATGGAACAGACCTCCTTAGCTAATGCTCAAATGACCCAAAACTACTCAAACTATACTTAAACCCTGCTCTTTATCCTGTTTTTAGATCCACTTCTAAAGCTGATTCCAAATACAAAGAGCCTGCAAACACTGACACCATTCCACCACTACCCATTCCATCATCTGAATTCCTTAAAAACAACTCACCATATCAACCTATGATAGTCCAATTGCCAAATTTTATCCTTACTCTCACTTCTCGACCTGCAGACCTTTTCCAAGGGATTGGAGCTGGTCCTGAACTCAAATCCTTCATGGAAAAGGTTGAGCACATGGAGAAAATGCTGAAAAATCTAAAGAAGAAAGAGGACATGGTTGATATAGGGTCCCTGAGCTTATTTCCCAATGCAAGAGTTCCTCCCAAGTTCAAGATGCCAAATTTTGACAAATTTGATTGAACTACCTACCCTAAAACCCATCTTAAGGTGTATGTGCGAGCCATGCATCCTTTATGAGTGGACAATGAACTCTTTGCCTAATTATTTCAACAATCTTTGGCTGGTGCTACTGTGAGATGGTTTGTAGACCTGGATGCTTCTTAAAAATGGACCTGGGATGACATTTGCAACATTTTTATTAAGCAGTATCATTATAATATTGAGATTGATATAACAAGAAGATACCTCAAAACTACCAAACAATATGCAAAAGAATCCTTCTTCGCATTTCTTACAAGATGGAGGGCCAAAGCTGCTCTAATAGTAAAAAGGCCAACTGAGTAAGAACAAGTAGATATCATTGTCAAGAATCTACTACTGACCTATTGAGCCCACTTGTTAACACAATACTTACCCACCTTCAGAGCATTAGTTGCAACTACATCAAAAGTTGAAGATTGCATCTAAAGTGTATCATTTCAAGCTGAATTCCCCACAACCAACCTGAATAGTGATGAGGAAGCTAGACCTAACTCAACCCCACCTTACCTCAGTCCTGAAAGGCATGTCATGCAGTAGTTCAAGTTTAGCTTATTTGACCTGTCTGAGATTGAATTCCAAGCCCAAATTTGAGTCAGGGTCTATCGTCTTAGTTTTTTTGTGTTCTCGTTGAACATAGCGATTCTTTTTGTTATGTTGCAATAAAGTTTCCTTTATAGTAATGCATCTACATTTCTTTTCATTATTTATGCATTAATTTTCTTATCTTCCTTGTTTAGTCTGACTTGGATGACCTTAAAAAAAAAAGAAACAGAAAATGAAGAAAAGAGGGGTAAAAATTAAATCCACCACAATCAGCATAGATCAAAATTTGAGGTGTCTTATTCTCTCAAATCAACAATCACTTCACCAACTCCTGATCAAAGAAGATTAAGACAATTGAAGCACAAAAAGCAAGCAAATGTAATTACCTATTATACATTGGGTAATCAAATAATGCACCTCAATAAGAGGAGACAAGTTCAGAGAAGACCTTTGTCAAACCCAAAATTCAAAAATCAGAGCCCCTCAAAGCAGCAAATCATGGTGGAATGTTTTCTCTCAAATTTTGTTAATACAAGCTCACTAAGCTGAAAATCCAAAAGGGCAGCTTAGGCAAAAGTTAAAGTTGAGAGAAAGAGAGTAAGAGAAAAAAGCCCATCCAAGTCATCTTTCCTTATTTCCAAAGTTGTCAAATCATCTTCAATCAATCCATCTTATCTCATGTCTCCAAAGTCATCATTCCTCACTAAAGGTTCATTCTTTAAGGTTATACTATCTTATACGCCATTATCCTATAATGGGGGCATGTCTTCTGAAAATGTCATCATCTGTTTGTCAATCTGTCCCATCGCTTAGCTCAAAGAGCTAAGGCACAATCTCTTACATTTCCCACCTTCACATTCTTATCTCTCATTTGGGAACATGATCCCCAAGTTATTTGTTTCCATTAGCCCTTTAGCCATTCCTAAGGACTCTTTGTTTTTGCCAGTGCAGTCAGTGTGTCATCAAGTCAAACAATTAAATGTCACTCCAAGAGTCTCTTCAATCTCAAATAATAAGAAAAGCTTGACTTGCTCTTTCCATGATTCATGCTACAAAAAACAAAACCATACAAATCCCTGATTCTTTTCAGAAGTTTCAACCTACCTTTAAACCATTCTCGAACTGTTCCATCCTAAGCCTCATTAGTAAATCATACCATCTTTTCAAAGCTCAAGCCACGTACCACCCTTTCCTTGGCAAAACCAGAAGACAAGGAATATCTTCCAAAAGCCTATCATCCTCACATTGATTAAGAAGAACTCAAACCAGTCAAAGCCCATCTCATGCCACTTTGGCAAACATCTCATGATCCTTGAAAGATTAAGCCTCATTGGCAAAACACACAATCCCTAAGATCCTTAAAGCATATAAACCATTCTAATGGAACCATGTCAAAAGGGAAAACCCTTATCTATGAGCCTATGGAATCCTAGTGACCAAAACTTGTAGCACCGTTGTAGAAAACTATCCTTAATACTAAAAGCCTTTGCCATGAAGCTGAAAACCTAGAAGCCTTCACCATGAAGCCCAAAACCAAAAGCCTTCACCATGAAGCCCAAAACCAAAAGCCTTCATCATAAAGCCTAAAACAAGAAGCCTTTGCTATAAAGCCCACTCCCAAAAAGCCTTCACCATGAAGCCCACTCTCAAAAGGGCTTCATTTATGAAGCCCATGATCTCCTTTAAGGAAAAATCAAACTGAGCCTTTCAAATGGATTTCCTAACTAGACCTACCCTCCTTAGCTAATACCTTTCCCTATAAGGATTAATCCTCAACCAAAACTTTCAATGGGCAAATCGAGTCGAGCCAATGTTGACATTCCCATACCCCTCATCTTTCAGAGACATAACGTTCTCTAAATCCTTCTAACATTTATGCTTAACATATAGCTTTGATCCCAACTTTTCCAATATCAAGGTCAAACAAATAGCTTTGATCCTATTCCTCCTAACACCAAAGCCAAATAGATAGCTTTGATTCCAATTCTTCTAACATCAAGGCCAAACAAATAGCTTTGATCATAAATTTTCCAACATCAAGACCGAACAGATAGCTTTGACCTTAATCCTCCTAACCACCAAAGCTGAACAGATAACTTTAATCCCAATCTTCCCAAACATCAAAGCCAAATAGATAACTTTGATCATAATCTCCCTAATAGTAAGGCCAAACAGGTGGCCTTGCTAAACCAATTTGAATTTCCTAGGTGGACCAAATCTCTAAATCTTAAAGTCTAGGCCGAACAGGTAGCCTTCATTAAAATTCACCAAATTGTCTTTACCTTTAACATTTACGCCAGACAGATAGCTTTAATTGAAATTAACCAAAACCATTCTCACATCTAACATTAAGGTCGAACTGATAGCCATTAAAAAAATGTCATTTATCCTAAGAGGACCCCCTCAAAAGGTTCATGTTCTTATACCATGTTTACCATTCATAAGGTTCAATTTGCACGAGCATGAATGCCTTTATGCATGGCAAACACAAGCAGATATGACAAGCCTGGAATTTAACATGGCACAAGCCTAGGGTCAGACATGGCATAGCCTAAAATCTAACATGGCACAAGAACATATAAGCCAAAAATTCGATATGGCACAAGCATAAGCCTAAAGTCCAACATAGCATCTCTTCCAAGGGTTCACTGTCATCAAAATCGCCTTTTGGTCAAAACCAATTCTGATGAGGAGACAACTGTGAACCCTCAAATTTGCACCCTTAGAATTTGGCTGTAGCTTGACACCTATTAAGATTAGTGCATTATGCAAAGTCAGTATGGTAGTCTCGATAGCCTGTTAGCGGGCAGAGGTCAAGGAGGTGGCGCCCCTTGCAGGGTAACACCCCATTGAAAAATAAATTTCCTAAATCTTTCACCTTTAAATGATCGATTTTTTATTATGAATCCATAGAATCAAACCAGGCTCAAATTAGATCAGAAACAGACTAAAATTAGCCAAAATAGTGCAAAACTAGGTTGATCTAGTGAGTCAGCGACGCCGCCCTCAGCGTGCCGGTGGCATGGGAGACACACCCAGAGTGCTGGCAGCACCACTTGGTTGCCACCAGGTATCGGTGCTACCCAACCAGCCGAGGTACCACCGATGCCGCCGTTGGCTCCTTACAGCGCCCTTCAACCTGCTCTATAAATGGAGCTTCCATTTCAGCTCTTTGGGGTGACGAGTCTTTAAGAGTGATTTGACAAATTTGGAGGAGCAAACTCATCTATATTGATATTCTTTTTCATTCTAAAATTCTATTTAAAAATTTGGATTCCCGAATCCAAAGTGGAGCATAGATTAGGAGCTAAGCTCACCCCATTCATCTGAAAGTCAAGAAAAACCAAGGTATAGTTCCATTTTCTGAAATTCTAAATTCATATATAGAATTATCTCTATTCTATCTTTCTTTAGGTCTAAAACAGAAAAGATCTAAAATTTATTAATTTAAAAATCAGAATTAAATTAATAAACCAAAGCAATATTTTTTCAGAACCCCTCATTCGCAAGAAAGAAGAACTATGTGGGATTTGATTCCTATTCAATAGGATATGCAGGCTGCCATTCTGTAAGACATTAACTCCAAAGTCTTTTTAATAACATTTTCTCCTTTACTTTGTTATTTATTTGTATTTGCACTTTATTTTTTATTCTGTATGTTTATTTCTTTACTTTAGTTGAGGAATGTGTATTTTTCCTAGTACCCATAAGGGTTAGAGGAAAGATCCTCTCTATTTCATTTATTTTGGTTTTGTAATAATTAAGTAGGATTTATCTTTGCTTATTTTTTTACAATTGTCATTTCATTTAATCATCTATAACTATTTCATTCATCATTTTTACTCTTATTCGCACATACATTAAAATTGCCTTTTTCAAAGAGTTATTTCGCAACTTTTAGCCAAACATTTGTTTAAATACCGAAACTTGATCCTGAGCCCTCTTTGATCACTCATGGATTAGTGCTTTTCCATTGGGGTAAATCAAAATATTTTTAAAGTCAATTATTTTGGGTTTTCTTTTAATTTTCTCAATTAAAATAAGTAAATTAAAGTAGCGACTCCTTTTCACAAATAAAAAATTGCAAAACCCAATTTTTTGAACTTACAGTGAGTTTCAATCGTGGAGTTTCTCCCGAATAACATTTTGATTCCCCTTAATGGATAGGACTGGTGCTTGGGCGAGACCTCACAGTTTCATACTTTTAATTTTTAACAGAGAAATTATCTTAGTCGGGACCCTACTCTTAAGGAGATCTTCGTGCGCATGGACATAAGGAAGGAAGACCGACAGACCTTTATTGACTAGCGCTCCCAGTAGATTCATGTAAGTTTTAATTACCAATTTTCATATTAAAGTAAATTAAAAAATTTAAATGCTAACTATTATTATATAAAAAATAGGAAGATCTCAAAAACTTCAGTGAGCAGATGTCACAACCGGCCCCCAGATCCACTGAGCTACCTTAGCTAGATGAGTTTGAGCTATACTTTAAAGCTGTTTGGGGCCAGAAGAAGAGACTAATCTATGAGATGGGTTCAATGGCTCACTCATTCAGACATCCCGAAGCCAGTTTTTCCTCAGCTTCACCACCACCACCGCCGTCTACAGCTGACATATGCAACAGGAGATCAATAGGCTAGTAGCTCAAATGCAGGAGGAGATGCAACAAGAAATGCAGCGAACAATCCAAGAGCAGGTCTGCCAACAAGTCGAGTTGCAGATGCAGTAATTTTTCTCACGGTACTTTGCCAGTAGTGTTGCTCCTCCATCTATTCCACCACTAACTTCTACAACTTCTCAGCACACTTCAGCTAAAGATGCTACTATTGCTGCTGCCTATGCATATATAATAGATCCGAAGCATAGCCAGCATCATCAGGAGGGCCACAATGAGGAGGACGAGGAGGATGATAATGCTCAGGAGTACGATTAGTTATTTTTTTCTTTTTTTAGTTTAGTTATTTTTAATATTTATAGGGTGTACAATATATTACTTTTTTGTAAATAATATTATGTTATATAATACTTAATTTTGATATTCATATTATATATTTATTTATAAATTTTTAATTAATATATATTTTATAAAATTAATTTATTAAATATTTTATATATTTTAAAAATATATATATTGTCCAGTTTTTTGATGAATCATTGATCAAATATAATTATTAAAAAAATATTTTTCTATACATTACTGACTGATTACTGACCGAATATGTTATTAAATTATTTTTTAAAATAATTTACTGACGGATTACTGATCGTTTCTCTAAAATATTATTTTTTTAAACGTATTTATTGATAAATTACTGACCATTTTGTTAAAATATTATTTTTGAATATAATTTACTGACAGATTACTGACCGATAATCTTATTTAATTATATTTTAATGACGGATTACTGACTAATTACTAACAAGTATTTTTATTTACTAATGAATTAGTGATAGACTATGATTATTTAAGACCTTTTTTAAACGAAATTATTGACCATTTTATAAAGAAATACTGACTGTATTCTCTCGGTAAATTTACCGATGGATTACTTTATCTGTTCCTAACGTATTACTAACCATCGATTTACCGATGGATTTTCTCCGTTCCAAATCCTTAAGTAGGTGAAATTTTCAAATGAATTTCATAAAACTAATAGAACAAATTTTATCAATAAAAATATTCATATGTTCTAATTCTTTTACTTTTTTTTTTTTTTTTTTTCTTCTTTTCCCAATTCTCTCTCTCTCTCTCCCTCCCCGCTTTACTTCTCTTTCTGCTCTTTTCCCCTTCTGCAAATTAGCCGATGCACCAAGGGTAATGCAATCTTACTCATATAAATATAAGATTCACTCAGTGCCAGCTCAAGGCATAGGCCAACTATGCTTAAAATAGGAGTCTCAATTTATTTTCCTAATATACATGTTATAAAGATTTTTAAAACTATTTAATAAATACATTATTAATCCTATAGAGTTTTGACTTTGTTAAAATTCTAAACAAATTTAATCTATTATTTAGAGTAATAAATGTTATCAATTAATAATTTGCTTGGCAACTTGTTAAACTATCTTGAGCAAAAAAATAAATATTAGAACACCTAATTTTTAGGATAATAAATCTCTTCACTTAATTGTTTTTGGTAAACAACTCTTGTGCTTTTACCTTAAATTGTTTTAATGTTAGAAACTTTCTCTTCTCAAAATTTTCTCTATATATTTAAAACAAAAAAAAAAGTAACAATAATCAAAATTTTGTTTTTCTCCTATTTTCTTAATTATTTACTCTTCTCCTATTTTCTTAATTATTTACTCTTCGCCTATTTTCTTTATTATTGCAGCATATGATGGTAATTCAATTCACAACAGCATTAGTTAATTAGTTATTTGGATTGGTTAGTTAAGTTTGGTTAATAGTCTGTTGGTCTCTCTCTCTCTCATATTATTGATGATGTGTTAGTTAGTTTAGTCCAGCACATCATACATAAGATAACATTATAAAAATCTAGTCATTTACCGACAGAAAATGTCGTCAGTAAACATAAGAAATCCGTCAATAGATGTATTTTCGATAGAATTTAATTTAGTTGTTGAGTTAAATTTGTAAAGATTATTATGAACATTTATTTTTTTTTTCCAAATATAAAATTTGAAATAAATTCTAGAAAATTTTATAAAATTCATTTATAAGTTTTGACTTAAAAATTGAATAGGTCAACTCAAGATTAAAGTTGGGAGTTAAGAAATGATTTAATTTTACGATTTCATTATTTAACTTTGCAATTTGTTGTAAGTTTTATGTACATTGAATGTATACAATTATCCAATATGATAATTGCACATGAAACAAAAAAAAAAATCACTTTTATATTAATTTAAATTTTTTATTCATTAATTTATATGCATGCATGAGACAAGAATATAATCATAGTGTAAGTAAGAATTTTCCTACAAGAGGATATACTTACAGGGAAGAAATATAAATATTATTCTTATTTGTGGAGAAATTTGATTTCTTAAGCTCATTTAAAGAGAAACAAACATGAGAAATTATTTAGTACATCTATTACAAATAGAAATAGTTCACTTTATATTTATAATCAGTAACTACTATCTAAATTTATATGAAATGAATCCCACATAATTTATACTCTACAAATATATAGAAGGGTTGAAGAATAAGTAAATTTATGTAAAAATTCTAACTAAATTTTTTCTAATTATGCATATATGACAAGTAATATAGTCATTTATTGATTATATTATATAATTTTCTAATTATATTTAATTTAAATAAAGAGTGATGAATTCAATTAAAATAAAAAAAATAAAATAATTATTATTTAATATTATAATCAATTATATTGCAAATTTATAATTATATAATTATTATAATTAAATAATTTAATTATCTAGTTAAATTAATTTAATTTAATTCAAATAAAGAAAAAATAAATTTAATTAGAATAAGAAAATAATAAAATAATTATTATTTAATATATAATTAATTATGTTTAATTTAAATAAAAAGTTCAATTAGAATAATTTATTTTTTTATATTTTTCGAATATTAAGAAGTTTTTTAAGCAAACTTGATAGTATTTGAAAAACATAAAAAAAATAATTTTTTTGGAAGGTAGAGAAATTCTAAGTTGACTTTAATTATTCAAATATTGACAAATTAGAGAAATTCAAATTTAACTTTGAGAAATTTTATTGTATATTAAAAAATTATTTTTGGTTCTATGGAAAAATATAGCAGAAAAAGAATATACACTAATTGATAGCTCATTTAATAATGAGTAAAATTCTATTATTGCATTATCAAATTTCAAAGTTTTTATTTATAATGGTATATTCTTCTCTAAAAAAAATTAATTTATTTACGATTCTATAAACACTTAAATTTAATATTTGTTTTTTAAATTTTTTATACTATAGTTAAGATTCATCTATCAACATTGAAATATTCAACTTAAATTATGTTCTTTTAATTCTTTATGCTATAACCGAACTTCAACTATCAATATTAAAAATTAGTATTATCAACATTTCATGAGTTATGAGATTTGTAAGTATATTATTTTAAAAAGTTTGTTTATAATACCAAGTTAATTAACAATGTATGTATTTTTTCATAGGGAAGAAAATGAAAAATTAGTAAACAATTTTAAAAATTTATCTTTAAACAAAATTATTATTTTATATTTTTTAATAAACAAATCCAATAGAATGAAAACAATATTAATAATAAATAAAAGGTTTGTTCTTTCACTTAGTCAAATAATAACATTTTTTTTTTTTATAAAAGAATAAAGAAATCAGCAATCTTCACACTTATTAAGTTACGATTAAACTCAACGGATTCTTTTTTCTTTTTTGCATGTTATATCTATCAATAGCAAAAATTTAATTTATAGTTAATCATTAATTTTCTATCTATCTGCTAAACAAATAAAAATTAATCCAGTGTTCAAACTATTGAATCGTTTGAAGGGATAAAGTTATTAAAAATTTAAAATTATTAAATTATCAAATAAATTTCAACTTATATTATAGAAAATCCTTATTCAAAAAATAAAAAGATAAAAGTATGACATTTAAATAAATATAGATAAATAAATAAATTGAGTCCAAAATATCTAATATAATATATAAAAATATATAAATAAGTAAATTTTTAATATGAATTGAAAAAGAAAAAAGTTAAATCTAATTGAATCATCATAAATTAAAAAAAAATCATATTTTTTATTTATTGTATTGCTTGCTAACACTAAGACTCATAGTGATACACACAAGTACAAAATTCAAATAAAATATAATATCCATGAGCTCCACTGTTTATTTCAAGAATAATATACTTCTTCACACACAATTTAGCGTATTGCATAACTGTGCAATTATAAAGAGCCAAAACTATATTTAAATATTTTATTTGTAAAATTTTTTATATGCTCAATTTTTTCAAATTTGAAAGAGTTTCACTTAAACTAGATAAATAGTTCATGGGAGAATATTTAACAGTGATATCAAATATAATAATAAAAAAAAAAGTGAATTGTATCAAAAAATAGTTTCTAAACACATTGTTACCAATGGCTTGTCACCTCACAAGTTATAACTAAAAATTAATTGTCTTATAATACTACTTAATAGAATTAGGATGATGTGCAAAAAATCTAATAAAAATCTTATATATACAAAAATAACAGTATGATAACATGTAAGAAAATAGGTCTTATTGCCAATAATACTACTTTTGCTAGCTGAAAATGAGAGATATCATTTTTATTTAAAAGAAAATAATTTTCAGTGCATCTTTGTTTTGCAATAATTATTAATAAAGCATAAGGATAAATAATACCTAATATAAATATGTATTTATTATGAATGATTATATGTTGAATTGTCAAGAAGTATTTGAGCATTTATAAAACTATTAGTTAAAAGTGAAAAGTCAAATAAAAAAAAAGTAATTTACACTAATAATACAATTTATAGAAAAGTTATGTTATCTAATAAATATTATGGTTTAAAAAATAATATCAAATAATATTTATTTAAATTATTTATTTCATATAATATTTATACTAATATTTAAAATATAAATATTTATAAATTAAATTATATTTTAAAATAAAATCGTAACGAGTTATAATAAAAATCAACGTACAAAAATACTAGTTATAAAAAAAGTACACTATTTCCATATAAAGCAACTCTATCCAATAACTTTCGAGCAAATAATGCCTTAATTGTTTCAAAATAAAAATCATAAAGGGCCTTGGGCCTTCGGGCATCACTTTGGAAGAAGTAAGGAAAATAAAAAGGGAAGAATTCCCACTTTATGTAATAAATGTTCCCAAAACTAAAATCTCTCTTACACATTACATTCCACCGCCTTTTTCCCCATGGGGATTTGCAATTCTTTGTTTTTCATTCTAATGTACTGCCCATTCCTATTGCAGCCGATACGTAACAGAAGTTGCAAAAGGTCCTACCAAAATAAGTTGTCTTTTTCCTTTTCATTTTCTATTGTTATATCGTGTGATTATTCTGAAGACTGAAATAAGCTCAATCTTTCCAAATTCATCTGTAGTTCTGTACCCTAGATCATTTCTATCATTTAAAAAGAAAATTAATGAAAAAAAAATACAGCTTTATTATAAGTAAAATGAATTCTTCAAATAAGTGCCATAACAGCACTAGTTAAAAAAAAGAATAATTCAAATTGAATTAAATAAATAAATTAATAAGTGAAAAATTTAATTTGGGATGATAATAATTGTAATTAAATTCTATCAAAATCAAAAGTTTTTTCTTATTCAGTTCATTTTTAAATCGATTTAATTATTTTTATCTAGAATAATTACTTTCTAATTAGATTCTACCTAGAATATATAACTGTTTTTTAATTAGATTTATATGAAATAATTGCATTTCATCAATGTAATTTTATGACGCTTAACTAAATGTAATTTGCAAATGTAATATTTGCCTATAAGATTTTAGTTAACCCTAATATAATTAATATCATGAGTCTAAACTTTAATTAACAAAATAAAAAGTCAAATTTTGAGATTTACACCACTAATTTTTAAAAAGAAAATATTAATAAAATTTGAATAATTTAGTGTAAAAAATATATTCACATGGAAGTTTTTAAAATTGAATATTATTACACTGGAATTAAATATTTATAGTTGATTTACAATTTTGATATATGAAAAGATGATAATAAAAATTTATAAGTACTAACTGTTACATATGCAAAATTCATCAACTACAAATCATTTGCAAAGAAAATAATTAAGCACAGTGGTCCTTCTCCTTTGTGGATAAGTTTATATATCAAACATTGTGTGGGGTTTGGTTATATATCTTTTTGTATTGTGAGTTGCAATTATTATAACCTGCCATGTAAATATATATTCATGCAAAAGTATTGCAATCTCAATATGATTGCCATTATCATTTGGTTATAAATACTTAATCATCAAAGCAAATTAATAAATAATTTATCAAATTTTCTTTTCCTTGGTTTCCTGCTTCTTTCATTTTCTCATTCATACTTTCATTTAAAAAAAAAAAAAAAATTTCAGTGCCCCCTGCTGCTCTAAACCTTCTTCCATCCTGTCTTCACTATAAGAACTTTAGGTTTAAGAGATTTAACTACATTAATTTAATATCATTTAATATTTGAGGTTAAAAATGGTTATTACAAATTTTTAATAGTATTATCAAATATTAACAATATAATACGTATTTTTTCAAAGAATTTTTGTTGTATCAACTATTCTAGTGTAATTCTTGCTGAAACATATATTCAAATATGGTTGCAAGATGATACTCTCAAATATATATAATAGTGTTATTAATTAAACAATTTTGATCATGAAGGTTTTGTATATAAGGTGATATTACTGTTAATTTTTATTAATATCAAGTTTTTATATTTTAAAAATACTTAACCCTATTATAAAAAAGGATTATTTCTTATAATGCTTGTGGAATTCCAAAATATTTGTTCTTTGTTATATACAATTGGTAAAAGGAAATTGTTATTGGTGATGAAATTCAAATTTCTGCCCCAACATATTCTCAATTTTATTGTTAAAGCACCAACTATATTCTAAATCCCTTTTATTAATTTCTCTAATTTGGAGCATCTATTATAAATTAAGAAAATCATTACCCATACCATGAATATATTTTGACCCTCACACACCTGAATATATTAATAGATGAAGAAATTATGTTATTTTTTTTAATGAAAAGAAATCAATCTCATTTTTACTCTGTCTTATTATTACAATAAATTGGTGTATACATATATAGGTAAAACTCTATTAGGTGATAAAATTTTAAATTTTGTTTTATCAATAAGAGAAAAATATATAGAAGTATAATGTGATTTGACTTCTATTTTAAATATAGCAGAGATTTTTTTATGACACTTTAATATTTTATATTTATCACTGTTGAATATTTTAATACCAATTTACTAATGTCATTCATTTTGCTAATTTGATAAATTTTTCATAATAAAAATTTTTTGAAAAAGTGCAGTAAATTATTATATGATTTATTTTAATGACACTTTTATATCTTATAATTTTTACGAAATAATTTTACGTCAGCAAGTGTGTAACAATGACAAATACTATATACTAAAATGCCATAGAAAAAAACTCAATTTTCATTTAAAATAAACGTCCAATCACATGATAATTTATTTTACTTTTTTCTATTTATAATATGTAAAAGAAAAATTGCAGTGGTAGTAAAAGCTCTATAAAATGATAACCGTTATATTAAAAATGTGAAATTTTTATTGAAAGATTTTAATTATATTTGACATTATTTAACTAAATGTAATTAAGTAAATTTTTTAATTTATTATTTTAAAAATAATAAATTAAAATTTATTTAATTACACAATAATATTACATTCTGTTATATATATTTCTTTTGTTTAAAAAACAACTAAATTCTATCGTATATACTCATAACTTTGGTGTTTGAAAGAAACAAAACGAAATGGAAAAATTATTTGATTTAACAATATTCCTAAATATGAAAAGACAATATGAATGCGAGGCAGTCTAGATCATGCTTTGTTTATTAATGTAGTCCTTAAAAAATGAGAGCAATAAAGGGGAAAAAAATAAGGAAGAAAACGTTTGATACTGAAATTTAAGTAAGTGGGTCCCACTAAGTGGTTAGAAACCAAAGAAAGTGGAAGAAAACATAAAAGGAAAGACAGTATGTTCCTATTTTATATTTATTATTATTATGACCTTTTTTTTTTTCATGCAAAGCAAAGAAAAACAAAGCAAAATGATGGCAGGCGAAGCCATCATTACTGCCACTCTCTCTTTGTTCGCTAATCCCTATGGACATCTCTTTCTTTCTTTCTTTTATTTAACATATCTATTCTCCTGTTACAAAAAGCATGCCTAATAAATTATTTTAGAGGAGCCCGAAGTAGATGGAAAAATTTAGATCCAACCGCTAATTATTTTAAAAGAGTATATAATATATCGTAATAAAAAATAATATAATATAATTAAATAAATTTATATTAAAAATTTATTTAATTATATTATATTATATTATATATTATTATAGTCTATTAAATACAGTCTAGATATATGTTAGTTGATTTTAAATTTAAAAAATATTAAATTTTTAAATGTCTCATTTATTTCGATTTTGAATTTAAAAAAATTAAAATTTTAAATGTCTCGCTTATTTTACCTGTAATTTTTTCTCAAATTAAAATTTGAAATTCGATGTATAATAATTACTTTTTTTCCCCAAATGCCAAAGAATTATTTACTATTGTCTCTATTTTAAAATAATTATCTTTTAAAAATTTTATTTTATTTTAAAATATTTATTATTTTAAGATTTCAAAAAAGCATTTATTATTTTTTTCAATTTTATTCTCTTTTTATCCCTCTATTAAATATTCACATTAATTACTTTTATTTTTTTGTACTAAAATTAAAAAGAGATATTTTAGTCTTTTTAACTTATAATTATGACAATTAAATAATTTTTTTAATATATGTGCACTTTCCTAAAAGAACTATTAGTTTGAAACGGAGGGAGTATGATATTGTATCCCATAAAAGAAAAAGATCATTCAATGAAAAACATTAAATCCTATCATTGGTACCACTATATAAGGTATTAATTTTTTATTTTATGTAAATGAAATTTTTGAAAAATTATTGAATGCATTAGTTGTACTAAGATATAATGAATTGTATATTTACAAATGCATAAAATCTATCTGAATTTGTCAGAGATGAATCTCATAAATATGGGGATGAGAATGTGTTGCAATGTATCTAAATTTTATTGGACTATTTTAAACGTTCATTTTGATTTAAAATTAGATTTATTATTATTCTGTTAAAGACGTGCGCAAACCATTTTTTAAGTAATTTTTTAATTTTAATAAATAAAAACAACAATATACTACCCATCAATCATTTGTTAAGCAAATTTAGTATATTTTTCCTTATACAATTCCAATTTTAAGTCAAATTTGAGTTATTTTTTATATCATTTGTCATCTTAGTCGTTCATTTCAACGAGGGGTTTATTGGGATTATTTAAATATATAAGAGGCTCATCATTGTCAATTTAAAGTAAAGGTTCATAAGCATCGTCCTCCTAAAATAGTTTTTCATATGAAGTCTCAATTTCACTTTCGTTCTTGATCTCTATGACTGACTTAGTTTTAATATTGCATATCATCCACTAATCAGTTTTATCTTGTAGTAGACTCAGATAAGGAATATAATTCACTTGACAAGTTTGTATGCAATTAGGTCATTGGCTTCTTTCTAGTAAAGCATGCAATTGTTCTTGTAACATTGAATTTTCTCCATTGAATCTCCCAAGCCTTGCATCAACTTCTTGGTGTTGTAAAAATTATCTATTGTCTTATTATCCTTTGGTAATGACTCGTTATATCATTGCAATATTTCATCATAATACTGCTTAGATAAATGATATTCTGATTTGATATTCAAAAGTCGTGCCACAACAGGTAACTTTAACTGTTCCTTATAGTTAGGCCACAATTCTTCATTAGTTGTACCTAACAACAAATTAAGAACACAAACAAAATTAATCTTTATATTAATTAATTGGTTTTAATTTTAATTAAGTTCTTAATATCTAATTCTACCTCCTTATATCTATTCCTATCTAAAAAGTAAGAACTTAACCCATTTAGAAACTCATTGCTATATAATTATGACTGTAACATTTTATATTCATACACCTGTAAAAATTTCGGCAACACCTCTCTACAGTTCTCCTAGTGCATCAAATTGAAAATTGTCAATAATTAGAACATATTTCAATATATACTAAGAGAACATGTAAGTAGATTATATTGAAATTTCAAATATTATTATCAAATAGAATGTATACAGTATGTTATATAGATAATGCAGTTTTTAAGTTGTCCACTTTGGGCAATTTAGTGTCCTTTCATCATCCGATGAGAAAGACACCAAACAGATATTTACGGTTAAGCTTAAGTATATTAATCATTTTCACTTAACTGTATTGTTGGGCTTTTCACAACCAGAGTCCAAAAATACAGTTAAAATCAATTATTCTTTATTAACAAAAAGAAGAGTGTTAAATACCTTTTTTTATTGTCTTCTTTTTTCTCATGATAACATATAAGCTGTATTAAATTTTATAAATACATATTATTTATAAGTTTAGCTTATGTATCATCATGAGAAATAAGAAGAAATTAAAAAAAATGTAAAAAAGAGAAAGTATTTAACACTTCTCTTAACAAAAATTTAAATGTCAGAATAAATACATATTATGAACTCACAACTTATAACATAATAACATAAAAAAAATAATATACTAAAATACGATATCCAAAATATACATTTCACTAAGTTAAAATTTTTCCTATTTTATTTATATTGGTATATTTACTTATACGTATATTTTTTAAAATCATATTGTTTTTTAATTTCAGATTTTACATAATTAAGGTTATTTTTAAATTTTACTTTGTTTATTCCAATTATTTAACTTTAGCAAGATAGTTTTATATTATTATTTTAATTTTTCATATTATATTTATTATTAATTTTATATTTTTATTTTCACTATTTTTTTGTCAATTAAATTTTTTATATTAGGATCTTTTACTTATTATTTTTTATAGGCATAATTATATTCATTTGATTTTTTTTAATAATTTTTATTTTGAAGTCTATTTTTACTCTGAATAGAATATTTTTCCTTTTTTTTTTGGTATTTTATGAATGCATTCTAGATTTCAAAATTAATGGTATATTTTAATTTTATGGTTCTTTTTTAATTTTACATTTTAAAGTATATTTTATTTCACTCTTAATGTCTTTTTTTTTATTTTTTTTTTATCAAATGCATTTTAGATTTCAATTTTTATTGCATAATATGTTATTTGATTTTTTTTATACTTTTTATTTTGAAGTCTATTTTTACTCCAAATAAAATATTTTACATTTTTTTGATATTTTATGACATGCGTTTTAGATATCAAAGTTAATGATATATTTCAATTTTATGTTTCTTTTTTAATTTAAAATTTTAAAGTATATTTTATTACACTTCTAATGTCTTATATTTTTGGTGAAATGTATGTTATATTTTATGTTTCAATTATTATGGCATATTTATATTTTATGAATTTCTTTGTATCTTTTTATTTTAAAGTCTATTTTTTATTCCTAATTTAATTTCTTCCAAAATCTAAAAATATTTAATGAAATTATTGCATTTTGAGATTTTTATTTTTATGCCATTAATATATTGTTATGAATTTATATTTTTTATTTTCAAAGATATCGAGTTCACTAAAATAACACAAATGACAAATATATTTATAAAACAAATACAACTTAATATGCAATAATTATAATCACAAGCCATCATAACAAATTAAAATTTTTACATACACAAAAAAAAAAAAAATACTAATTCATATTTACAAATTTACAATAAAAATGCAAATTTAAAATAAATTTATTTTCTTAAATTATATTCACATATTATAGTAATTATAAATTTTGAACTAATTTAATATACCTATCTCTTGGAATGCAGATAAATATATAAATTTATAATAAATACAACCCAATACGCTAAATTAACTGAAAAATTGCAAAAAAAACTAATTAATAAAGTACTAAAAATAATTAAAAATTATAAAAAATCCTAGAAAAGGTACAAATTATAAAACCGTAATTTAATAAAAAATTAAATACATAATTTTATTAAAAATAAATTAACACATAATTACAAAATTAAAAAATAATTATTCTCTACCAATAAATTATACCATAATCACAAAAAATCTTAAAAAAAATTATATAACCATAATTTAATACAAAAATTACTAAAAATAATAAAAAATATAAAAAAAACCTAAAAAATAGCAAATTATAAAACCATAATTTAATACAAAAATTAAATACATAGTTTTATTAAAAATAAATTAACACATAATTATAAAATTAAAAAATAATTATTCTCTCCCAACAAATTATACCATAATCACAAAAAATCATAAAAAAATTATATAACAATAATTTAATACAAAAATTACTAAAAATAACCAAAAATCATAAAAAAATCCTAAAAAATTACAAATAATAAAACCATAATTTAATACAAAACTTAAATACATAATTTTATTAAAAATAAATTAACAATAATTTTATTAAAAATAAATTAAACATAATTACGAAATTAAAAAACGATTATTCTGTACTAATAAATAATACCATAATCACAAAAAATCCTAAAAAATTAGCAAATTATATACCCATAATTTAATACAAAAATTAAATGCATAACTTTATTAAAAAAATTAAAATATAATTACAAAATTAAATAACAATTATTCTCTACCACAAATTTATATATATCATAATCACAAAAAATCCTAAAAAGCAACAAATTATATAAACATAATAAACGCATTATATCACAAATTATATACACAACATAATTAAAAAAATTCAAAACTACAATAAACACATTCACATAAACATAAAATCACATAAACAAATTCACAAATTAACAAAACAAATATATAATAATTTATAAACAAAACAATAAATAAAAACCAAAATACAAATAAAAAATAAATGGAGAAATGAGTGCCTACTTGCTGGACCAACAGCGACCAATGGACTCGACAAGTGCGGCGAATGGCGGCAACTGCAAAGGAGCAGTAGCAAAGGATTGAGGGAGAGAGGGGAAGAAGAAGAAGAAAGAAAGAAAAGAGAGAATTGCACTCGAGCTTATATTTTTAGTTTACTAACAGATTACCGAGAGCACTTGTACCACTTGGATTAATGAAATCATCGATAAACTAGTTATACTTTTCATTTACCTTGTTCAACTTCTCTGATGATTTATGGATAGTTTGATTGCTGATCCATCGCTAAACTATCAGTAAATATTTTAAAGAGCACCAAAAATCTCGCCATACTTTTGGCTTGCCAATGGTTCAGGGATGGCAGGTTGCCACTTGGCAATCTTCGATCTATCAGTAAACTGTTGTAACATAAGATGAACTTTTTAGTTATAAATTTGTTCCTTATCAACAATTTACCGTGGGCCGCTTGTCTTGCATCACTGAACCGTCTATACGTTACTAGCAAATACTTCCGCCATTGTTTTTCTTCATAATTTACTAACAAACACGTTCCATTGGTAAATTATTAGTGATGTGTCAATGAGTGCCTTTTTTATTTTTTACTTAATTTTTATTGCTGATTCATTGGTATTTTGAGATAGATTTGATTTTGTCAGTACTTCCTATAGGTAAATAACCCTTTTCTTATAGTGTAATAAGAATCTTTATTTTGAAAAATATTTTTATTTTTAATTATAGAACATCTAACATTTTCCATATTTACAATGATGTGAAACCAAATTCTCTACTATTAGAATAGTAAATTAAATTAAACAAGGAATAAAATATTAAATAATTTTTTTTAAGTGATGGACCTTATGGTTGTGCAATTTTGGGTAATTCTGGGAAAGAGCCAATATGGGTTAAGAAGGAATCAATCAACTGAAATTTAGGATAACATTAAACTTTTAAAAAAAATACATAAATTACTATTTAGTTCATGATATTTTGACATAATTAATAAATTCATACATTCTTTTAAAAAAAATGAATTAAATATTTCTTAACATTTATTTTCAATAACAAAATAGTCCTTTTATCTAAAATAACAAAAATTTTCTATTATGTGAATGAAAGTAGACCTAAATATTCTTGTATATATTATGTAGTTATAAAGCCTAATTTAATATGTATCTCTCTCTCTCTTTTTAATTTCTTTCTTTTGAATAAAAAAAGAATTGAATATTAATTTTATTGAATTTTGCATCTAATTTTTTCTAAAAGTATGAAAATTATACTATATATTTTAGATAAGAAAAGAATATTTTTTTTTATTATAAATACAAATAAGTTTCTGCACTATAAAAAAATATGTAACCTTTCATTTTAATTATCTTGAAATGAATACATATTTTTTTTTTTTTACTTATAACATAAATTTTTTTATATTATTAGAATATGTTAAATATTTTTAAAATTTTTAAAAGTAAAATTAGGTTTCATTGAACTAAAAACTAAAAAAAAAAATTATCTTAATTATGTCACATAATTAATTTTTATCTAATTAGATAAATTTAAAAATGCTAATCAATTTGAATTTTATTTTAAGTGAACCAACTTGGAAAACCTATCCTTAGTTCAGATTGCAGGCTACAACTCGCCTTTTTTTTATAAGCAGATCTATTTTAATGATTATTATTATTAATTTTATTACTATTAAAAATTGTTTTGAATAATAGCAAAAGAATATACATTAGTCGGTATTTACCAACTATAAAATTTAGTTGGTATTTAAAAAATTTTAGTTGGTAAACTGAATCAACATAACTCATATATATGGTTTTTTTTATTTACTTACCGACTGAAAATAATTTAGTCGGTATTTACCAACTACATGTTTTAGTTGGTAAAATGAATCAACTTTGCTATTTTTTCTTTAGTTTTTTAAATTTATTTACCGACATGATATTCGGTCGGTAAATAAATATTACCGACTAAAAAAATTGTAGTCGGTATTTACCGACTACATGTTTTAGTGGGTAAAATGAATCAACTTTGCTATTTTTTCTTTAGTTTTTTAAATTTATTTACCGACACGATATTCGGTCGGTAAATAAATATTACCGACTAAAAAAATTGTAGTCATTATTTACCGACTACATGTTTTAGTCAGTAAAATGAATCAACTTTGCTATTTTTTTTTAGTTTTTTAAATTTATTTACCGACACGATATTCGGTCGGTAAATAAATATTACCGACTAAAAAAATTATAGTCGGTATTTACCGACTACATGTTTTAGTCGGTAAAATGAATCAACTTTGCTATTTTTTCTTTAATTTTTTAAATTTATTTACCGACACGATATTCGGTCGGTAAATAAATATTACCGACTAAAAAAATTGTAGTCATTATTTACCGACTACATGTTTTAGTCGGTAAAATGAATCAACTTTGCTATTTTTTCTTTAGTTTTTTAAATTTATTTACCGACACGATATTCGGTCGGTAAATAAATATTACCGACTAAAAAAATTATAGTCGGTATTTACCGATTACATGTTTTAGTCGGTAAAATGAATTAACTTTGCTATTTTTTCTTTAGTTTTTTAAATTATTTACCTACACAATATTCGGTCGGTAAATAAATATTACCGACTAAATATTCAGTTGGTAATACTTGAGTATGGAATTATTGTTCATACAAATTATTTGTTAGGTTAGCGACAACAGTATAGTTGATATTCAGTTGGTAAAATATGGCCCCAGGTTTTGGCGCTTTATTTAGCGATTGAATATTTCTGTCGGTAAATTATAGTCAGTAATTAGTCGGTAAAAAGTTGGTAATTGAAAAATTAAAGTAATTTCTGTATTTAGTCGGTATTTCATCGACAAATATTAAAATTTACTAACTAATATTCTTTAGTCGGTATTTTTTATTGGTAATTTGCGTTTTTCTTGTAATGAGACTATTATATTAACGAAAACAAGCATGAGAGACTATTTAATTTGTTTATAAAAAAAGAGTGAACTTGTTAATTAGACTAAATTTAGGGGACTAAACAATAATTTGTCAAAAAATATTTACACCATCTCTCTCTCTTTTTTTTTTTTTTTTTTTCTCATCAATTAATTGGAGGTGTACACGATTTGGCTTGGGGTGATTTACATAGATTTTGAAACTAAATATTAAATTGCAATTTGTAATTTTTTGAACTGAATTAAACTATTTTAAGTAATCAAATTGCTTCATTAATTTACCTATTCTAATTTTTTTCAAATGAGGCTCATCATTCAAAGTATCAAAATTCTAGTAAACAGTAGTAAGATCTTATTATAATATAATTTTAAAAGAAGAGTCTTTATATTTGTTTCAAACACTAAAATGTAATGTTAAACCAACACAATATATTTTTATTTTTCTTATATGATTCGATTTTATAAAAAAATTAAAATAAAGAAAATTAAAATTTAAAAGAATATTTTCAACTAAATATTAAATTCCTAGTATATAAATATTATATTTTATAAAATATATAATATAAATATCGTTAACAGTTTGGTTTAGCTTATTTTAAATCGAAAACTGAAACCAAACTGTAATTTACAGAATTACAAAATAAATCTCATGAGTCAAACTGAATTAAACTGTCAAATTTAATTTAATTCAATTCAATTTGATGGTTTATGCTGAATAGTGAATATTCTTACAATTAACTATTTATTTTAAGATAATGATAAAAAAAAGTATTTAACATTTTTCCATGCATCCTGTATTTTTTTTTTCCAGATGCCATACCACTATTGTATCAAAGAACAATGGTGTTTGATAATAAGATTTAACACTTATAATTAAAATTTTCAGCATTTAATTATTTTAAATTATTTAAGGATATTTATTTTAAATTTTTTTAATTAAACTAAAAATGTTAATTCAAAATTTTTTATTTAAAATTTATACCAAATATCATAATTGATTAAATTTTTAAATAATATTACAGTTTAAAAATTATACCATATATATTATGTAACACTTAAAATTTAACACTTGAATTTTCAATCCTTAAATTCTTAATTTGACCAAACACCACCAAAAACTTTAATTATTTTATGACTGCGATTTCATTTGTTTTACCAAAAGTTTGATGGGAGCTTGACCCAATACGTAAGTGTCCTCTGGAAATTTCACAATTTCAATACGTTCTTTTTTCAATTTTATGTGACATACAACATAATTAAAAGGATTGATGCTTTCACTACGAGCCAAATTTACTTTCATACTCTCCTAGTTATTAGGAAGGAAATGGATAACACCCTGCATTTACTTCCTCATATGTTGTTTGATAGTATGATTGTACGTGTCAAACGTAATGGTCAGCTGTCTGCGCCTAGATACTGTAGTGCCTCCAAATTTCTCATTAAAGATAACCCACACTTGATATATACTATGGGATAATCTTCATATTCAAAAGTTAATTAGATCATAAACTTTATACTCAAAAGTTAGATCATCATTCGTAGAGTTTACTATAATGTCAACTTCACAATCTTTTTTTCAGGCTTCATAAGCCTTTACAACATATTGATGTTGAATTGAATTCCCTTCAACCAGATAATTTAAAACACGATTAATAATTTTTAACTATAATCGCTTGTTCTTTCAAAACATATATATTTCATATTTTAAAATTTCATAAGTTGAATTTTTTGTTGTTCAATTTTTCTCTTTTATTTAATTGAACATTGAAAACCAAAGGAAAACTTGAAAAAGTGATATAAAATATAATGTTAATTTCCAAATAATTAAATACATTTACCACAAATGCAAATAAAATAATGATAATCTTACTTAATAGGGTCAAAAGTCTCTAAGTTCCCAATCATCATATTATTGAAAGTTCAATCATCATTAATTTTATTTCATGGTGCAAATAAAAAAATGTCCTAGTTATCTTACTTAAACTCCCACTCGTTTTGATATTCCAAAAATAAATATATACTATAAACAAACACTTTGTATACAAAGATAATTAGATCAAGCATATACACATAATTTATAACACTACATTTATATGATTGTAGCATGGTTGTAACAACCCACATCATTGATATTTATAATATTTTTAAGATTAATAATTTAATTCAATATATACACACTATTAATAATCCATTAATCTAATAAAGGTGTATTAAGTTAAGGATGATTTAAAAATCATGCCTATTAATGATAAAAATGAACTTGATATAAGAGAAGCAAAGTGAAGCAACGAGTAACAATATAAGAAAGATGAGTAAAGAGGTTTGATAGCAAGGTAGATGAATGCCTATATAGATGTAAAGTGAACCAAATGATTTGAAGTTGAGTTATAGTAAATAAGTTTAAGGTTATGATCTATGAGTGCATGAGATTGCATTATTTATGCTGTAAGCTACTTGATTCTAAACAGTATTCCAAAAAATGTACGGTTAAAAACTCAAACTATCTACCTTTGGATTAATGTCAAGAAATATGTGGCTAAGAATCAACGAAAGCTACCTACCACTACAATTAACACACTGTACCTTTTTTTCTATAAAAGACTTCCGGGTACAAGATATGCAATTTTTTTTCTCCTTTTTCTAAGCCAAATCTTTTTCTTTCTCAAAGAAATCATAAGCTCTCTAGAGAAATCTTAGATCCAAATGATCCTTCTTCTTTTATTTTTCCTTTAGAAGAATAAGTTAGAGTGAGAATCGAGTTGTAAACTAACTAAGTCAAGAATCTTTGAGCCTTATATGTTTGTAGAGGAGATTTAAACTCAAGTGAAAAACTTTCTTTGAGAAAAGTTATGAAATGTATGAATGATGGTAAAACCATTAACAAAAGAAATATTTTTCTAAAAAATCTTTCCGATAAGCTTTAACTAATCTATATGATTATTGTTATCATTATTATTCTTGTTTTTTGAGACTGAAGAATGAATAGCTGTGATGTTTCATTTATTAATTGTTGAAAACCATCTATATATGATAAACTGATTTTTATTATTAATGAGGCTATGGGCTAACTTATAATTTATGATTATGATCCTACCAAGTAAATACCTAGTCATGACCACTGTCACATCCCAAAAGTACTATTTTGAGTACAATTGTAGAATTTTGTGAGTAGCCGGTGTATGATTGAGAATAATTAGGATTTGGAATGAAAGGTAGCTTTGGTTAGGTATGGAAAATTCAAAGAAAATAGATTAATCTCAATTCTTAGTTTAAGTGAGTTTGAGTTAGACTTAATTAGAGTTACACTTGAGTAATTAGAGAAATTATGAACATAAATTGGTTCAAAGGAAAATCCTTGCTTCGGTTTTTGTAGGAGATATGGAAGGAAAATTTGACAATTCAAGACTTTTATTTAATTGAAAGGAAAATCAATTGAATTGGGATGCTATTAGGTGTATTGGAGAATTAGTGTATAAATGAATTAATGTGGACAATGAATTTGGCTTTTGGGCAAGGTTAAAAAAAATAAAATGTAGGAGATGAATTTACTTTATTATAACTATGGGTTGAGTTTGATTAGGTAGGTTGATAAATAGACTGAAGGTTTGAAAGTTTAGTATATGTATATATAAAAAATTGAAAAAAAAATATTATTAACATTAGAAAAGGATTGAGTTGTAATGAAAATCCTAGATTGATACGGTAAAAAAAATTCAAGTTATAAGTGTGAAATTAATTTTTGAGTTAGCTAGAGAATTTCTGAAATTAAAACTATATACAAGTTTATAAGTGGTAGTTAAAGTAATTAAATTGTTAATACACGATTAATTAATTGTAGTTCCACAAGGATATATAAAAGAAAAAAGTGACCAAAAAATCTGGGATCACTAATTCTGACTACAGTAAAGAAGTACTAGAAGTGCTATTAAGCTAATTAAAGTGAATGTTTTCAATACTATTATGTTTATGGTATCATCTAAATTGTATTCATTATTTACTAAAGGCTATTGTTCCTTGAAAATTGATCCTAAATTACATTTGAACTTGTTATTGAAACTGAATTGTAATATCCAAGGTTTCCTTAGCCAACTATAAACAGTAATGATGACATGATAATGTCCATATGACATATCATTTGAGGTCCCCTTAGTATACTACGAACCTTAAGAACATCACAAGAAGTGAATTTAATGAATAATGTGATAATAAGTAATGAAGTCAACATTGATAAGTGCTTTCATGATAAAATGAAAGTTAAACCGAGTTTGACTTAATATGATTATGTTAAAATTTTTTTTGTAATATGAATCTAAAGTACTAGTAAATGGGTGTTCACATCTCTTAAGACATTGGGAGGTGATGATAGTGATATGGGAAATTGAATTCAATCAAGGTTCCAATGGTATAATGGAGGTCAAACTTAGTTTGACCCAATGAGCTTATGTGATATACATACTTGATCAATGCTAGTAAAGAGTTAGTAAATGGGCATTATGATATGTATGGAATTTATCTAATAATGTTTAGAGTGTGTATTGATATTAAAAGGTAGAAATATATGTATTAAAGTGAAAGAAATGAAATGAAAAATGTACTAAGTACCAAGCTTGAAACGTGCATATAAGGATCCGCTAATGGGCTTTTGGGCTCAAAGGCCCAAACCTATTGGATGGTTGGCCCATTAGGCCTAAGGAGGATACAATATCCAAACTTGTGAGCAAATGGTTAGCCCAAGAAGACAATAGATGAAGTGTGTGTAGAGAATTGGTCTTTGGTGTGTAGCTGTTTAGTCACCAAAGTTGACTAAGTCAAATACTTAACCAAGTGAAATTCTTGTTCTTTCCTACACATGAGTCAAGTTTCCATTAGAACATCTAGCACCTTGTGATAACTTTCTCCATTGAAGAGAGAATCCTAGCCCTCTACCTTGATCAAATCATAGCCATCCATCAAGGTTAAATCTTAACCATTGGATTGAACTTGATCAAATCTCCACCATCCAACTTATTATTATATATAAGAAAAATTTATGTTACAACCGTCATTTTTCTATCTCTACACCAAAGTTCTACCATGGCAAAAAGAAGCTCTCTCTATTCCAAGAACCTTAACAAATCAAAGCTAATCAAGGTGAGGAATCTTGATCATCTCTTCCTTTCTATGTTTAAAGTTGATTTTGGTGACTAGGTTGCTTGAAAAATCTTTTGTGCACCTTATATGGGAATTTGGCCATGTTAGTGAATAGCCATGGAAATATTCTACATTATGATTGATTACATCTATGGGCGTTTTAGATGAAGAATAACGAATCAGAAGTGTTAAAGTGAACTTTAGAAGCTTGGGTTAAGATTTGAACATCTTAAGGGAACTTAAACTTTTTCTAATATATATTGACAATTGAATGATTATATGAGTTTTATGTTATGCTAATTACATGGTTCTATGAGGAATTTGAAAATGTGATGATTTGGTGGGGAATTAATAGTTTTCCCAAATTCTAGGTTTATGGGAAAATTGGGGATTTAAGTATTGAATTTGAATTCATGAAAGTGAAGGGGAAAATCAAGCTTAAGAATGGAATCACATGAGTTGTATAATGCAAATTTTAAAATTCAATTGATAAAAGTGATTTTCCCCAAATTAATGAATTAGGTTCATTTATGGGAATTAATGGTAGAAGTAGAATTGATTCTATTGAGCATTAGAATTTGTTTATATTGTTTGTACTTAAAGTTGAAATGTGAAATTTAGAGGAAAGGAATTATCCTTCCTACAATGTATAGCCTTGGCCATTTAAAGAATGACTAAGGAAAATGATAACATTAGTAATGGGTATATGTGTAGTATATCTTGGCTTTAATAGTGATTGATGTGCAATTGAATTGCAAATATGTAGAGTCTAAAGGCAAGGGTAAGAATGTTGTCAAAAGTGTGAAGAGCACTACTAGCCTCAAGAGTCAAGTGTAATAGGAGAAAAGGAGTCCAAAGTGAGTACTTAATAATATAATATGCTTTGAAATGTATGCTTTGAACCTTTATCATTCAAACCCTAACTGCTAAATTGTTCAATACCTTGATGAGTATAAACTATTTGTCAAATATCGAACCATTAGATATGATGCTTCTTGACTCTTGGACAAGTTTGAATTGTTCATTGAACCCATTGACATGATACTTTTTGATAATCATTGAATACTGAAATCGTGTTAAGTTCATTGAAATCCTTGACATGAATCTTAAATGAATATCCTATTGAATACCTATTGATAAGCAGAAATCCCCTTGCTGATGTGGGAAAATATATCAGACCTTGTGCACTTGGTATATGCCTGCAAGTAGGGTAAGAGTACCCAACCTCTGTTAGGAGGGAATGCCTAACCGTAATACCTGATCAGTCTTACGTAATGTGATACTTGTGAGTGAGCAAGGCTCAGGCCGCCACTCTTGAATTAATATGTGTGGGAAGCATTCTGCTCTTAAGAAAGTAATATTTTTGGTAAAGATACTGTTTCCATTTGAAATGAGCCATTGAACTAAATTCACAACATTGATTAAAAATGTTTCATTACAACAAGTACCATCTTGAGAATAATCCTTGTGCTTACCTTATGTATTGTATTATTTTGTACTCACTGAGCATTGTCTCATATTGTAGTGGTTTAAATTTTTCAGATAAAGTCAATGAGCTAGCAAATTAAAGTTCCAAAACCCATTCTCCGCTTGGAAGTTGCTTAGTTAAGTTCCAATGTTGTGACTCTTGATTATGAAGATTATTATTAAAGCTCAATGGGTATTGAAGGGTTTAACACTAATATGTCATAGAATGTATAAGTAATGTGAATGGTATTATAATGCTATTGTAATAATGTATAATATATTAAATATTTGATTAATGATATAAAATACAATTTTTGAAGCTTTACATGTTATGTGTTAATGATGTTATAAGTTAACAAGAATGTTACAAGCAAATAATGGGTATAAGGTTACGATCTTGGGATATGTTTAATGCGATGTATGATAAAAGATTATGTGTTAAATGGGTTCTACAGGTTTTCGGTGCCCTTATGGTCATTCATGCCCTAGGACCGTCACGACTTAAAGGTGGGTCGTGACATGAACCTTAATTGAATTCAATGTGATGCCTAATTATTAAAATTGTACATTACTCTGGATCCCTAGAAAATCCTATTGATCCATTGTTCACATGATTTTTCCTGCTTGAATTGATATGCCAAAAGTGGAATTAAACCTGTCATATTATTAATTGATCATTGTATAACGTACCAAAAATGATATATAATTATTGTTTCCAAAGTTAGAGATCCCCTTTTTTAGTGGGGAAAACTGGACTTTATGCATAATGCATTGACTCTTGTTAGGAGAGATTTGAACGCCCTAACTGGAAGGTCTAATTAGGCTGTGACAGTCTTAGGGTATAAAGAGATGTAAAGTCACTTAAACCGTAGAATCCTATTGAACTTATTATTAATTATCATTTACCATGTTGAATCTTATTCTAAGATTGGAATCCAATTACCTTTTCTTATTACCAACTATTCATCATTTTGCATATTACTAAGGGCTCATTAAAACCATTTTCATATTCATTACATTTAATTTTCCATTTCATATTTCACATCATTATCCATAAATCCATTATTTAATATAATAACATAAGTACTATTTGCAATACATATAAATTCAATAACATATTAATACTACACCATTAATAACCATGGAGCTTCTAAAATAATGGTCTTTAGAGTAACATAACCAAAATCCAAATACCAAAATTAGCAAAGCAATTCCCAAGCGGAAGAACAGGGCTTGACCTTGCTAGCTTGTCACTTTGACATGAAAAAAGTTTATACAACTATGGGTTGAGACAAAGCTTAGTGAACACAGAATAATATAACATAATATGTAAACATAATTTAGTTATCAAGATGGGCTCATTGTGAAGCGATGTTAACCAAAATTGTCATTATGGCACAATTATTCATTTATGATAGAGGCAATATTTTTAGTGGAAATAAATAAATTGTTGAAAATGGAGTACTTCCCATATATAATTAAAAGAGTAGCAGCTTACGCCTTATTCACTCACACATATTATATTACACAAGACTGATAAGATCTTATAGTTAGGATTACCCACCTAACAAGGGTTGGGTACTCTTGCTTTACCCAAAAGCTTATACCAAGTGCATAAGGTCCTATGCATTACCCCACATCGGAGGAGTATTTCTGCTTGTCAATAGATACCAATAAAGAGGTACGTATGGAATTCTCAATAAAATTCAATGGAAAAAATATCAATACAAGATGGTCACAATATGAAATCAATGTAAAAAGGCTTAGAATGCATGAATGCCATAAAGAAATATCATATTCAATGACTCAATATTTAATAAGGAATTCATGCTCATATGGGATTGGAACATTTCAATGAAAATGGTTTGAAAAATAATGGTTTGGAAATTGTGGCATATGTTATATTATATTATTAAGTACTCACATTTGACTCTTTTGCTCCTACTAAAATTTAGTCTTGATTAAAGTAATGCTCTTCACAATTTTGAGCAATACTCTTGACTTTAACTTTGGGATCTACAATCATGTCATTTCAATTACACATTAATTAGTACTTAGCAATGTCACTAATCATAATTTAACTAACCCTTGCCATTACCCTTTTCTAACCTAACCTGTACTTGCATTATCATTTTAATTCATAATCAAGGCATGTTGATCATGCCATACATACACATGTTATCACTTTTAGCAATTCCATTAGTCACTTTCCATGATGACTGAATATACATATATAAGGGAAAATAATTCTTTTCCTTTCAATTTTTCATTTTTAACCTTGTTTCATTCAATTATGCCTAATTAAATAATTTCCAATATTTAATGGAATTAATTTCACTTTTAATCTTTAATTCAATTATTATGCCTAGTTCATCAAATTTGGGAAAAATCATTTCTAGCAATTCAATTTCAAAACTAACACTATATCACATTACACCATTTCTAAACTTAATTGCCTATTCAATTTCATGAATTAAAGTTCAAATCTCAAAATACCTTAATTGTCCCAGTAACCTTAGAATTTTGAGAAAACCATTAATTTCTCATCCCAAGCTCAAATTAATCATAGATTCATCAAATTAACACTTAGATGATCAATTCGCTTCAATCAATTGAAAATTATTTTAATTCATAATATCCTAATTTTCCAACTTAGGGAAAAGTTGGGAAAAACTAACAATTGATTATCAAATCCTCAAATTGATCAAAGAAATATGAAATTAATATGATAGAAAACCCACATGATTAATGAAATATCAAAAACAAGTATTAGAACATAAAGTCTCCCTTTTAGCTAAGTTTACACCTTCAAAATTTCAACCAAGCTTCTATAATGCTTTGACACTCCCAAACCATTTTTCTCCACCCAAAATAATCTTAGATACCCTCAAATAAATTTTAGAACATGTCCCCTTAGGTTTTTTAGGAGTGGCCGAACCTAGCAATCTATTACCCTTATGTGTATTCTTTGCTTCCCATGTTTATTTTTACTCATCAAACTTTCAATTCTCATAATCCAATCTCATATTCCATCAAAGAACATATAAAATTAATTCTCCCTTGAATCACCTTAAGTGAGTCAAACCATGTAGATGAGGAGAAAAGAAAAATAATTGCAATTATATACCGACCCAAGTTAGAAACAAAGAAAAAAAGCAATTACATATAAATTCTCACCTTGAAAAGCTTTAATTTGGTGTTTGTAGGTGATGGCAATATTGAGAGTTTTTTCTTCGGTGAGAGTTGTATATTTGGTGTGAGTTTTGCAAAATGGTGTAAATTGAGCATATTTTTACTTATATATTGGGAATGAGGAATGGTGGTGATTTAATCACACCAATTCAATGGTTAAGATTTCATCAAGATGGATGGCCATGATTTAATTAAAATGAATGGCTAGACACTCATTTAGATGAGTAGTAATTATCACATGGTGTGGTAAAAGTGAAAATGCATCTAGACTAATTGCAGGAAAAGGTGAGTTTTCATCATGATTAAGGGTTTGACCTTAGTTAAATTTGATGGCTCTTTAGTCAACTTTTCTAGCTAACTCATCTTTTCACATTCTAACCCTAGTTAACTATCTTTAACCTTTATCATTTGATAAGTATGGGTGGGCCAGCCAATAAGTAGGCTTGGGCCTTGGAGTCCAAAGGCCCATTAACAAGCCCATTTATGCACATTTTCATATTTAGAATTTTCTTGTAATTTTTCTTTCCTTTCACTTTGCAATTTCAATTTCTACCTTCCTATATCATTACTCACTTATACATTATCATTTTAATTCTGTTCACTCACTTATGCATACCATACCTAGACGTGTTAGAGTGGCAAAATTAGGCAAATAATTCAATTAGCATTAAATGGGCTCTTTTGAGCCCATTTCCATTTTTCCACCATAATACTTACTAAAAACTTTATTCTATGGCCCCATTACCATCTCTAATAGGCTATGGAAAAACCTTGTGTTTACATTAAGAGCCCTAGCCACTAGTGTAATGTTGATGAGTAGCGATAATAAATTTTACGCTTATTTAGTGTATACAGATTTCTCTTGAACCATCTTATTTGAATTGTTCATATATATTTATTTTCCTAATTGCTTTCATATCCTTAAATAAATTCATTATTATTGTTACCATTGTTAAAATCTTTGAATGTATGATTCTCATTGATGACCAAATTGTAACCGAACCTATGTTTATGGTAATATAGCATTCACTCATTGAGTTTTACTCACTCCCCCTTCCTAATTTTTTTAACAAGGATAGAAGTTTACAAGGAAGCTCAAGTCTTATAATATCATTGACGTTATGTCTAATATAATAAAAAAATATTATATTTTGATCATTATATAAAGGTATATAAGAAATCACATATGTTTAATCTTGGTATAGTCTTCTAGTGGCTCCATGGTATATCAGGTGTTATGTATATGGCACTGAATATGTGAAAAGTGTATATAGATGACATAAAGTATTAAAGTTGTTTAAGGATATATGTATATCTATATGTCAATATTATAAGTATGATAAGTCGATAATTTGTAGAGACTTTACACATGCTTTAGAAGTTGAGGTTATAAGGAGGTTGTTTATTGGAAGTGTAGTTTTTTCAAGTTTTGTGCCCTAGGTAATTTTTTATGTGAAGCTGGCAGTCTGCCAGATTGTAGTTGAGTTATTAGTGTATTGAGTTCTACTAGTTTTCAGTAGCTTTATACCTACTTATGCTCTAGGACTGTCATGTCCCAAGTGTGGGATTTGACAACCACATATGACAAAAACACTTTAACTAATGGAGAAAATCTATTAGACTATGTGAACAATGACTTAAATAATAGACTTTATAATGATGTTAGTGTCCTACCTAGGGAGGGCCATTTACCTTAGGTGTATGCAAGGCCAAGCATATTTCCAAGGAGAAGTTACTTCTCTGATGGATTATAGAGGCTTATAATGTCACATCTCAACTTTTGAGATATGACGGTCCTAGAACACAGGGAGACATAAGGTCACCCTTGCCTATAAAACCCATTGACACATATATAAATCATGCCTAGAATCATACCAAACCTCATACAATAACTCATTTAAAACATTATATGAAAACCCTTAATTGCAGAAGACAGCAATTAGACACTTCATATAAAATCCATAGGGAAATAATATTCATAATCCATTCGGAAACTTAAGAAAATAATGATTTCTCAAAATAAATATCAAAAACAAATATTCCTGGAGCATCTAATGACAACACTTCATAACATGGTATTATTAAAGACTTTGACAAGGAATCCCCCAAACGAAGTAGAATGCTTGAGCCATCACCTTGCCTCCTCACATTTGCTCACCTAGAACCACACAAAGAGAAAGGGGTGAGATAGATGATCTCAATGAGTAAACGGTAAAGCACATACATTAACACATATTCCTTTGAAAAGGAAACTCATAGCTTATACACATAGTCATGAATTACAATTCATGAATTAGGTTGCAATTTAGTAAGGGTTCAATTTAGCAAGTTTGCAGAAATCACATATATAACACATAGTGAGTGAAGGCTATTGCTCTATCACTTGAACAAATGGAGGAGAGGTGGCCTTATACCAAATTCCAACTCTTATCACATAGAAGGTGTGAAGCTGATCAGGCCCTACGGCTAGAACTGCCCCTTCTAGCTGAGGTGGATACATAACCCCTATCCATTGGGTTAAGACCGTATGCCCAGGTTTCGATGATTACCCAAATCAGCACAAGGACTTCTGCATAAAAGGGTTAAAGGTACCATAGCTAGAGCTAATGGTGTTCACATATAACAATAACATTAAGGCAATAATAACATGTATCGCAATAACAATAGTAGTTTAACTTTTAAACAAAAGATACAATGATAGTGTAGTTCTAGAAAGAATGGAAGTTAGGGCAATAATCACAAGAAATTATCCTTGGATAATAACAAAAGTGGTTTTGGACCAATTGTCCTTTGGCAACCTAAGCTTAACAAGGGAATTATAGAGTTTCATTTTAGAACAGAAAGAACTTAAGTTTCAAGAATGTCAAAGGCTCAAATAACATGATATCACATATTTGTAACATAACAAAATGTTATTCACTCTTGGAGCATGATTACAGTGTTTACTCACACTTGTAGAATGAATATGATATTTACTCACCTTGTGATTCCTTTGCTCCTAGTATACATAGCCCTTAGACTTCTAAGACTCCTCAAGCTCTATCATAATATTTATTGTAATACTTAGTATTTATTTAATCATGATGCATCCTATCCCATAATTACTCCATGCACATATAACATTCATATACATTTAGAGTTGGATATATAAGTGTACCTCATCATTTGCCCATAATATGTTGACTTTAAAAGTCTTGCACACTTAGCCTTAATAGGTCCATATGAAAATATATTATAACTCATGTCAATACCTTTCTAAGGTCAACATAATATCCTTATCTTAATATCAATTCACTTCAATAATTATCTGAGTACACATAACATTCCCATACATGTTAACTTAACAAATAACCTTTCAAGCATCATACTTATCTCTTATGACCCATTCATTTAATCAATCACTTCATCAACTCAAGACCATTATTCATTATTGTGAACCCTCAAATTTGCACCCTTAGGATCTAACCGCAACTTGACACTCGCTAAGATTCGTGTGCTACGCATACGACGGTCTCGCTAGCTAATTAGCGGGCAGGGGTCAAGGGTGCAGCGCCCTATTGAAAAAAAATTTCTTGAAAACTTGCACCTTCAGATGATTAGCACTCGATTACAAACCCATAGAATCAAACTGGGCTCAAATCGGATAAAAATTGGATGAGAACGGGCTGAAAAATAAACTGCGGCAGCCCGCGGGCCCGCTGCGGTAACTCATAGCCGGTTGTGGTTACCGCAGCTACCTCTGCGGTTATCACAGAGGTCCTTGCGGTAACTGCAAAGGTCTCTGTGGTTATTGCAGTTGACACCTCAGTTATCACAGCGTGCCCCTTTTAGAATCCTACTGGAAAACTGTGAATTTCTAGCCCCAAACTCCTCTTAAAAATACCTTGCACCTCATAACAACTAAAACACACAATTATATGCTTCTATACTCTCCATCAAGCTTTCTAAACCCTATTTCTAAGCTTTTTAATCATCAAAACCCTCTTTCTAAACTTCCAAATCTCTAAAATCTCATTTCAAAACCTCCTCCATCACATAAAATCCCATTCATAAGTTTCCTAATCATTTCACAACCCCATTCACAAGTCCCCAAATCACCTCAAGTTTTATTCTTAAGCTTTTTAATCAAGAAAAGGTTCAATTCAAGCCATTTCTTTTAAAGGGAATTTGTGGCTCAAGCAAAGATGTTATCCAAGAGTTCACGCTATTCAAGAGTCCTTCTTCCAAAAGGAGTACTCGTGATATCTCGAGGCCAAGGTGGAACTTAGATCCGGTGCTAAGCTTGCTCCCTACATTCCTTACCGACAGAAGCTAAATGTAAAAGTTCTTTCCTTTTCCTTTTCAATTTCAAATTCAAGATCTAAATATGAAAAGATCTAATTTTTTGCTAATTAAAATCTGAACTAATTGACAAATCCCTAAGCCCTTTAAAATCAATCAAAACATAATAACAAAGGTGATGACTTAAAAACCCCTCCTTTGCAAGAAGGGAGAACTGCATGGGGTTTGATTCCCATTCAAAGGGATACGCACGCTTGCCGTCTCTAAGACATTCAACTCCGCAAAAATTGATAACTTCTTCTCTCTATCACCTTCTTCACATAGTTTAGGATTGAAATTACTTTTTTTAAATAAAAATAAAAATTTTAATTCTTTTTATTATAATTGTTTTAATATTCTCTTTCTTATTTTAGTTGTTTAGATTATTTGGAGAATGTGTGCTTTTCCTAGAACCCATAAGGGCTAGAGGAAAGATCACTTGATTTTGATATTTTGACTTGTAATAGTTTTAAGTAGTTTCTCCCTTATCTTTTTGCATCTTATGATTATCATTATCTCATATTTGTCATGCATTGCACAGGTAATATTTGTTGCATACATCATATTATATTTGTTCATGCATACATAAAAACTTCTTTTTTTTTTTTCAAAAGCTATTTCGTATATAAGCTAAACTAAATTTTTTATATTGTTTTAACTAAAACCTAGTCCCCGAACTTTCTTTGGTCATTCGAGGATTATCGCTTTTTCCTTGGGATAAATGGTATAATTTTGGAGCCAATCAAATTGGGTTTTTCCTTTAATTTTCCCAACTAAAATAAATTAAATTGAAGTGGTGACTCATTTTGCAAATTACAACTTACAGAATATAATTTTTCTGAACTCATAGCGGGTTCCAATCATGATGTTTCTCACAAATGGGCATTTTCGATTCCCCCTTCAGTGGATCAGACCGAGTGCTCAGGTGAGGCCTCACAGTTATCAAGTCATCATAACATCTAGTTTCATGTTTCCCAGTCACATTCACATTCTAATCACAATGTAAGGTTAATATATCTTAAGCATACTTTAAGTATACCAAAGTGCCTCTAGGCTTATCTAGTGTCATATCTTTGACTAACATGCAATTTTATTATTTATCAAACATACATACATGTCAATAATCATCAAAATACATCACATAAAAATTATACACATTGGAATAAAAATCCTATAGTAGGCCGAATGCATCATCAAAGGGAAAACTGAATTTTTCTTACTTTTTGCACTTTCTGTCTATTACAGTAATATGTAAAAATATGGTTTGAACCAAGATTTTTCATGTAGACACAATAAAAATCATTTTGGAATATTAATTCACATGAGTCGGTAGCATATGGTATTTCTCATACATGAAAATTCAAATTTTGGGTTCTAGGGTACAAAACCATGAGTTTTTTGGTTTTTAATATTTTCCGGTCATTACAGTAATATGTAAACAGGTGATTTAAACCATTATTTTTAATTCAATCACAGTAAATATTAGTTTAGAACATCTTCATGTATGATTTGGCAGCCATAAATAAGATTTATACAAAAGAAATTTCAAGTTTTAAGACTTAGGTGAAAATCATAAGTTTTCGTGTGTGAAAATCACGAGTTTTCAGGCTTTTTGTTCATTACAGCAATATGCAAAAACATGATTTAAATCATTATTTTTCATTCAAACAAAACAAATGTCAGATTAGAATCCAGTCACGTCAAAATTGGCAGCCACATGTTTAATTAATAATAGAATTTTCCAACATCTAAATTCTAGCATAAAAACCTTAAATTCTTTTGTTTTTTGAAACTTTTCGGTCATTACAGAAATATGCAAAAATATAATTTAATTCAATATTTTTCATCAAAACAAATCAAAAATCAATTTAGAATGCAATTATATACAAATCGCCCCCCCTTTAGTGATGTTTATACATAAAAATTGAAATTTTAAGTTATAGGATTCACTTTTGGAGAAATTCATGGAAAGATTTGTGTTTTTGGTAGAGAATTAAATTTCTCTCTCAAAAATACACCCAAACTAAATTAATTCTATAAAAATAAGTAAATAACCAGTTCAAAATAATTTTCTCATAATTTATTTCATAGAAATCAGTTGAAGGAGAAGAAAAACTTACGATTACATTCAAGAAATCGCAAAACTGAAAGATATTTTCTTAATTTTGGTAGAGAGAAATATTTTGGAAGAATTTTCTATTAAAATACAAAAGAATAGAGTGATGGCTACTGGAACATTAGGGCTGGCTGAATTTTACATTATCATATGTAGGGTTTTGAGCAATTTCCACTAATACCCTTAATGAGCTAGGTTAGGAGGGTTTTAATATAGTGAGTTTTTGGATATTTGGGTTTTTTATTTAAATTTATGGCTGATTATAAATAATAAAGATAAAAATATTTTTCTTATTATTTTCATTAAAATTTCCGCCAAAATATTTATTTAAAAATTATTTTAAAACACTCATAAAATCATTTTATGCTTAAAAATTACCTATATGCATGAAAATTCATTTTATTTAAAATAATTTATTTTATGCTAATGTACTTCATATAAATCATTCATTTCACAATAATAACTCATATTATGTAATTAAAAATTAATTTAATATGCCACATACTCATCAATCACATAGAACATAAATTCCCGTAAAGGTATACACTTAACTTTAATAGTTATAAGTCAAACAATTTGTCATAAAAATTTATAGGGTAGGTGTGAGTTGTTACATATAAGATGGTGGTGCAGTCTCACCTATTCGCTTTAATAGTTATATGTATTGTTTTGTTACAACAGAAGTTCTTTTAGTGCCTGTTTGTTCTCGACACATAATAATTATTCATGTACCTTGACAAAAAAAAAAAAAAAAAAAAGATGATTGTATATTGTGAAGACCCTAGGTATCCAAGTGATTTCATGATTTGCAGAGTTGATGGCTCTCTTTTACTTGCCTATGGTTTCCAATAGGTGAGTCGAAGAGGATAGGAACCAAGAAAGTTGAGTTTCATGATCCTTTTCTTCGAAGCTATCAATAATATATATGTTTAAGATTGATATTTTGTAACGTTAACGTTAAAGTTATTCCTTTGTTGCTTTGCAAAAAGAAAAGATTAATGTATGGAACATTTTAAATGAAATGATTTCCTATCAATGCATAACATTGATATTTTCTTATAATTGTATGATTATTATGATGGATTATGGTTGTCAGTTTCGGGTTTTTTTCTATTAAAATGGAGTTCTACGAGTTCTTGGTGGTTTTAAACTTACCTATGCCCTAGGACTGTCACACTTTTAGATTTTGAGGTGTAATAGTGGTTTTATTTGTATATTAAAAGTAGGACAAAATATATAAAAAATATTTTTCCATCATAGGTTAGGGGCTATGCATCACTGAATAGGAGAATTTTAATTCTTAGTGGGATGATACCTTGACCTGCTCAATTTGCGAATGTGATGTATCTCTTCTATTCGTTCAAAATTTCATATGACTAGCCTTATGATTGTGCATATTAGAACTAAAAGAATGAACTATTAGCCAAACTACCTCACGTCATATATTTCATGATACAGAGGTCATAATATTGACATGATACGATAACCTATAAAATTTGTTCAAGACACTATCAAGGTTTGGCAAAAATCTGATGTGAGGTAAATATATACATTATGTATTCAGAAAATTGATGACCTACACAGTAAGATTTTGCAATTTTTCATGTACGTACACGCGGTACAGGAATCATCAAGTCATGATTCATGTTCATCTGGTACTCGGGCAAGTCTTGGAACATGTTATTGATTTGTTTCCACTAAAACTTCGTCCTAATGACTTTCGAAGTTTGATAACATATGGCTTATTTTTCCTATAATAAATGTGGAAAAAATTATCAAGAAATTTTGTGTCACAATTGCAAGACCATGGCTTTAGGCTTATTAAAAAAATATTCTCAGTATGCTAAGATAAAAAGAATAAATTACTATTTCATCCTTGAGTTTTGATTTAATTAATGAAATGGTCCATCATTTGCCGAACTAACTAAAAAGTCCCTTAATTTCGGTTTTGTCAATAAATTAGTCCTTTCATAACCTTTACATTAAAAATCAATAAAAAATTAAAATATCCCTCATTTTCCCTTAAATTTTCCATATTTATCTCAGTTATTTAATAACATGTTTTGTGTATTGAAATTTTCAATATATCTTCATGAAAATTAATTGGGAATTTGGAGTTTCAAAATTTAAAAAAAGAAAAAAAAGAAAAAGAAAAAAAGAGAATAAACTAGAATTGAAACTTACCTAGACTAGAAATGGCAATAGAAATGTTAAACGGTGGTTTGCAATGATCGTACAATGGTGTAATACCCCACTTTTTGTTAATATAAAAAGACCAAGTAACAAATAATATGGATGAAGAACCTATATGATTATTGCCAATAACTAGTAAGTGATGGAAAGATTATAAGTGAATGCAAGAGAATGTATTTAGTAGACGAGGTAAAAAGGGAGCTATGATAGTAGGATAAGGTTGATGACAAAAGTGTGATCTAGTGAGAATGAGCCATGGTGATGGGGCTAAATCTCAGAGATAAAGGGAGTATTGTAAGGGGAAGATATGGCAAAGGGAAGTGGTACAAAGTAAAGAGTTTCTAAGCAAAGGACTATGAGGTGTATAAAAGTAAAAATGACAGGGATTGATTATAAGGATGAACTTCACAGGAGAAGATAAGCTTAAATAGATGAGCTTAGAATTGAGGACGATGGAGATGTAGTTTGACATTGAATGAAGTGAAACAAACAAATGAGTTTAGTTCACTGAAGATGTGTGAACCCTTAATTTTGCACTCTCATCATCCAGTTGCGTCTTGACACTTGCTAAGTTTATACGCTACGTAGGGGGTTTGGGGGCACTAAGAAAATTTTTTAGCCTTTAAATGCATTGCTACTCAGACACCCAAATTTTCTAAATACAAAAAAAATAACCAACCTCTAAAAAAAAAAAAAAGCCATGTGGCTGTGGCGTCGCATCAGTATTGTGCAGCGCCGTAGGTATCACATGAGGCCTCCTTTTTGTGCATAAAAATGTCAAAAATGCTCCTCTAACACAATTTCAAGCCCTTTCTACCTCTATCCCTTATTGTCTTTTCACTTTTTCAATTCTTATACTACCCTCATTCATTTTTCCTATAAATACCCAATGCATTCTCCCATTTTCCTCATCCCTTGAATTTGAGTAAGCTGCTATCATCAAATTCCTCTCTTCTTCTCCCTTCAACCACTCTCCAATTAATTAATTAATCATTTTAATTAATTAATTATCTCACCCTAACCAAGTTAATTAATCTTTTTAATTAATTAAAACTTTTTTTATTAAAAATAATCACTCAATTAATTAATTAATTAATTAATCACTTTTTTCAAAATCAAATTAATGTTTTTTTTAATCCACCTTTATCCAAATTAATTAATTAATCATTCTAGTTAATTAATCCATCCATCTATTTGATCACATTAATTAGTTAATTAATTAATTAATCTCTCAATCAATCTAATTACTCAGTCTTGATACAACAAAATTTCTATTTGATAAAACTCTTCGCCCGCCAAAAGCCAAGGTATTAGCCTTTTCCTCTCGTCTACAAACTCAAATCAAATTAATCAATCCAATCAACCCCTCAACTCCTCCACTTAATCGTAGAATGAACTATGTGGATTTTGATATCCATTCAATGGGGTACGTGGGCACATTTGGAATTTAAATCCAATCCCAAAATTAATTCCATTTTTTCTTTACTTTCAATTATAATCAATTATTTATTTATTTTTAGAATTAAGAAGTGATTATGTGATTCCCCTAAATCCATAAGGATTATAAGGAACACTCTACTTAATTTGTGGATGTTTGGTTAAACCATTTCATTAATTTTCTATGCACCATGCATTCATACTATGCCATGTTCATACATTTAATTATTTGCCACCTTATAAATATCATTCATGAAATTAATTTTCTAAGTCAAATTAAACTTAAGAGCCAAATTTATATTATTTAACCAAAAACCTAGTCCCCAGCTCAATTTGATTCGAAGACTAGTGATTTTTATCCTTAGGTAAATTAATTGCAAAATTAATGAATGGGAGTCAATTTGGATTTTTTCTTTAATATTTCCCCAACTAAATAAAATTAAGATGGCGACTCCTAAAATTATTTTCAAAACAACTAATCAAAACCTTGAGAATTTCATCATGAGTCTAAACCTAAATGAACATTCCAATTCTCTCTAGTGGATTGGGCAGGTGTTTGGACAAGGTTTCATAGTTGGCGACTCCACTGGGATTGGTTGCCACCTTTTAATATAAAAAGAAAGCAAATAAGAGGATTACTATTTGGTTAAGAAAAAATTTTCTAAAAAATCTCCATTTAGCTCATTAAGTAGAATTTGATTTTTATGCATCACTTTACATAATAAAGGCTCCTTGTTTATCCTTAACTTTAGGAAAAACTTTTAGATGACAAGTAGCATTGGCTCAATAACTCTCTTTGAGTATGTTGGAAGATAGCGAAAGCATTCTACCCCACTATGAATCCTTGATCATTTCGGTGGTATAACGAGCAATCATTATTATTGGACCTACTCGAGGCTCATTGTATTACATGTAGTTAGGTATATTAATACTCTAGTGGGATGAGGACCCTTAACCAATCCACTCTTCACCTTTGTGCATATAGTTGCCTAACTTTTGACCATAGTTTCCATTCACAGTAATAATCAAGACTTTTGTGCATATTCCTGAAACCTTTTTAGCATGCATCATAATATAATCATGCATATATATAGACCAAGAACCCCGAGTCTAGGTTATGCCTTGAACTAAGCCAAGAGTTGATCTCCATTCAAACTTTAAACAATTTTGATCCAAAACTTTTGGCTCATTACCTTTTTCAAACCCAAAACCATTGGCACCTTACATCCTTTAAGCCTAAAACATTTGGCTTAGCATTACCTTGAGTTCAAAAACTTTTGGCACCTCATCTCTCTTATTCTTAAAAGCCTAAGACAAGCCGAACTAGCAAAGTGTGACTTCCTAAAGTCCCTTTAATCCCAGTAAAGTCTCTTTAAGCCTTCCAAAAGGGCCAATCCTTCACCTTCAAAAGCCCAAATTTTCTTGGCACAACCAAGATCTTTTAAAAATCTTCCTAACCAAGACTGGGATCATCAACCAAATAGACTTTCCAAATCAAGATTTGGATCAGCAACCAAATAGACTTCCCAAACCAAAGACTAGGATTATCAACCAAACAAACTTCTCGAACCAAGACTGGGATTATCAATCAAATAGACTTCCCGAACCAAGACTAATATCATTAACCAAACAAACTTCTCAAATTAAGACTGGAGCCATCGACATTACTGATAGAGATGTTAGAGGGCATCTCTTTAATCCCAATCACTAAAAACCTCCCTAAAGACACTAGGGGCATCTTCTTTTATTAATCAATTCAACCATAAATGTTTAGATATGATCATCTAGACATCCCTATAGTTCTTTATCCTACCTCTTTTAGCAAAATCATTTTCATCCATAAATTTCTAGTAATAGACACCTTGGCATCTTTGTGGTCCCTTTTGAATTGATAACATCCTCTACCAAGAAATCTTTAAATTCTCACTAGGACATTAAGTTGGTTCCCTTTTCCATCCATTTTATAGAACATCAATCCAAATCCTTAACTAAGAAATGTCTAAACAGTGACATCCCTTTAGTTCATTTTTTCACCTCTTTCATCAAAAATCTATTCAAGTCCTTCACCTAGATATGTCTAATCTAGGCATCCCTTTGGCTCCTTTCCTCATCTTGAATCAACTGAATCAATCAATTCATCAAAAAATATCAAGCCACCAATATGAATATCCCTTCCTTTTCTCGCTTTTATTTATCAATCAACTCCATCCATAAATGTCTAGAAACAATCACCTAGACATCCATGTGGATCCCTTTTCCATTTTATTAAACATCCATCCAAATCCTTCACCTAGAAATGTATAAACAGTGACATCTCTCTAGTTCCTTTTTTGGCCTTTTCATGTGAATCAACTAAGTCCATCAATCCACCTAAAAATATCTAGCCACTAGCCTAGATATGTTCATTTTCTCGCTTCCATTTATCAGTGAATTCCACCCATAAATGTCTAGAAATATTCACCTAGACAACCATGTGTTTCCTTTTTCCATCTTATCTTGTCTAAAATTTTCTTCTAGCCATAAGTGTCTAGAAATAGTCACTTAGACATCTAGGTGGTTCTTTTTTCTATCTCTTTTATCCAAATTCATTAATTTCACCTATAAATTCCTAGACATGATCATCTAGATATCTATATGGTTCCTTTTACCATCTTTTCTACCTAAGAAACAGTCACCTAGACATCCATATGGTTCTTTTTTCTATCTTTTCTATCCAAATCCATTAATTCCACTCATAAATGTCTAGAGACGGTCACCTAGATATACACGTGGTTCTTTTTTCCATCTCTTTTATCTAAATCCATCAATTTGCACAAAATATCTAGACATTAGCCTAAATATCCTTTTGGTCCATTTTTTCGCTTCTATTTATTAGCCACATTTTTCAACCATAAATGTTTAGGACGATTGCTTAAACTTTCCTATGATTCTTTTTACCATCTATCTTTTTCAGCCATATCTCTCACCTGACCATGTCCAAGCATTGACCTAGACATCCTTGCACCATCTTAACTCTTGGGTTTATTATTATTAGAATTGCTTGACAAACAAGACAATTCTAATGAGAAAACAATTGTGAACCTTAATTTTGCACCCTTATCATCCATTGTACCTTGGCACCTGCTAAGTTTGATGCGCTACCCAGAGCCGTTACAACGGTCATGCTAGCTGGTTAGTAGGAGTTGGTTCGGGGGTAGTGCCCTTGAAAGAAAACTTTTTAGCTTTCAAATACATTGCTACCCAGATACCCAAATTCTCTAAGCATAAAACAATAACCAATTTCTAAAAAAAAAAAAAAAGGCCACATGGCATTGCATCAGTACTGTGTGGCACCGCAAGTATCACCTGAGGCCTGTCGCATTCTTGCATGTGCAGCATTGTATCCCTTTGGTGTGGGTGGTCCCCTTTTTATGTAGAAAAATATCCAAAATACTCTCTCTAACCCAATTTTCAGCCATTTCCAGCCTTATCCCTTATTGTCTTTTCATTTTTTAAATTCCTAATCTACCTTCACCCACTTTTCCTATAAATACTCCCTCCATTCTCCCATTTTCCTTACCTCTTGAATTTAAGTAGATTGCTATCCTCAAATTCCTCTTTTCTTCTCCCTCTAACCACTCTCTAATTAATTAATTACTCTTTTTAATTAATTAATTATCTCACCCTAATCAAGTTAATTAATCTTTTTAATTAACTAAAACTTTTTTTTATTAAAAATAATCACTCAATTAATTACTTTTTTTTTCAAAATCAAATTAATCTTTCTTAATCCACTCTTATCCAAATTAATTAATTAATCATGTTAATTAATTAGTCCATCCATCTATTTCATCACATTAATTAGTTAATTAATCATTTTAATTAATTAATTAATCTCTCAATCAACCCAATTACTCGGTCCTGATAAAACATAATTTTGATTCAATAAAACCCTTCACCTGCCAAAAGCCAATGTATCTGCCTTTTTCTCTCATCCACAAACTTAAACCAAATTAATCAATCCAATAAATCTCTAAACCCCTTCGCTTAATTGTGAAATAAACTAGTGGGTTTTGATCTCCATTCAATGGGGTATGTAGGCATGATTGGAATTTAGATCCAAACCTCAAATTCAATCCTAAAATTAATTTTATTTTCCCTTTGTTTTGAATTATAATCAATTATTTATTTATTTTTGAAATTAAGGAGTGATAATGTGGTTCTCCTAAATTCATAAGGATTAGAGGGAACACTCTCTTTAATTTGTGAATGTTTGCTTTAATCATTTCATTAATTTTATATACACCATAGATTCATACTATGCCATGTTAATACACTTAATTATTTTCCACCTTATAAATGTCATTCATGAAATTAATTTTCTAAGTCAAATTAAACTTAAGTGCCAAATTTAAATTATTTAACTAAAAACCTAGTTCCTAATCTCAACTTGGTTTGAAAACTAGTGATTTTTATCCTTTGGTAAATTAATTGCAAAATTAATGAATTGGAGTTAATTTGGGTGTTTTTCTGAATATTTTTCCAACTAAATAAAATTAAGGTGGTGACTCCTAAAATCATTTTCAAAAACAATCAATCTGAATATGAGGGTTCCATCGTGAGTTTAAACCCGAATGAGCAGCCTGATTCCCTTTAGCGGATTAGGCGAATGCTTAGGCGAGGCCTCATAAGATGAAGTGAAGCAAACTAATGAGCTTGGTATAAATAAGCAATGATGTGGATTAGGTATAGACAAAGCGAACAATAAGGCTCAATGATAAGGCTTTAGATGTTATGAAGGTTTTAAGTTGAGTTGATAGGTTCATAATTGTTTAGATTTGGGCAGCAATGGAGTTAGATATTTTGAGTGGAATTAGAATTTGTGAGGTTAGGGTGAAAAGTCTTCTACGATTGATATTTTTCTAGGAATTGAATGACCAATAAATAATTAAGTGAATAAAAGTTACCATTCCTAGAAAATTTTCCTTCCCAATAAAAAGTTTACTAATGCAATTTATCTTTCTCATAAAAGACTGTTGACTAGTTTTATGTCACTCAAGAATATATTATTATTATTTCTTTTCTTTATAAAGACCTAAGGCTACTCAATAACTATTATGTATGGCAACATTTTTCTTTTTGAAACTTAAATTTTGAAAATTTTCTCTAAGACTCAATTAGATTCAAATATAAACCTAAATTCTTTAACTAAGTTTTTTCTTTAAAGGGATAGATACAACCTTTAGATAAAACTAAGACCCAAATTGTAGATGGTTCTTCTAGTACTTTTATAAGAGGTTCAGGGGGATCTAAATGATAGATCTATGTTTTTGGTGAGCCCAAAGATGGTAGATGCCGAACTTAATGATGATCAGGGAGTTTTTAAGGTAAGATACAAAATATATGAATACATTATAAAACCAACCTATGTTGCTTTGTTGAATTCTATTTCTTTGCTGATATAAATATATGATAAATTATTTCTTTGTAAACATTAGGGTTGCCATTAATTGGTAGCTCATATTAAATCATTCTTGTAATAATTCTAATCTTTGTTACAGTGAGGCCACTCGGGATGAAGCCAATGTATTTGTAAATTGATGAGGCTATTTGGATTGACCTTATATTGAAATGAAAATCCTATTGAACTAATAATTATTGAGCCCTTGATTTATATATTAACTGAATACCCAAATAATGGGAGAAATCATTAGCTTGTGTGCAATAGTGACTCAATTAATAGGGTCTATAAACTAAGTCAGATGTATCCTCACAAGCACAAGTTGTTGTTTCTAGGGTAATGTACTAGCTCTTGATAGTTATGAAGAACTCATGAGTTCACTTATAAGTATCTTTGATTGTTTATTACTATGATGGTATTATGATAATTTTATGGTTATGGAGACTTTTGAGACTGTGATTTGGCTTTACCCATCAAATCTCTAATAGTGATGATATGCGAAGACTCATAGAATTAGGGTTATGATTATCTAAGTACTCTGATATTTTGTATGTTTCTATCAAGATTGAATCTTTCATGCCAATTTCTCTTCGGCACAAATATATTTGTTCTTGACTACTAGATTTGATATGTATATGTGCATGTAGAAATGTTTCATAGATTTGATAATTCTTTCATGAAATCCCTGTTTGACTTGCATTTCATAATTTTACTAAATTGATAGCTCTCTATATCATTTGTAGATTTCAAGCGTGAGTGGAGAAATTAACTTATGAAGGTTTATAAATCTTTGGTTATCCTCCTCCACCAAAAAGGCTTTAGCTGTTTATGATTAGGTGTTTAAAATTTTATTAATACATTTTCTAAAAGTTATAAATGCTATTGTTATATGTTAAAAGTTTCATACATTGTAAAATGATCTATGTAATGAAGTGGTTAAAATGGAAAGATTTTAATTTTCTAATATTTAGATCATTAATGTTTCTAAGTTTAGCCCATTTATGATATATATGTCTGTGTCTATATACGTGTGTTTATGCATGTGCACGTGTGTCTATATAGATGTGTATGTATGTGCGTGTGTGTTTGTATGTATGTACGTGTGTATGTGTGTGTGTGTATATATATATATATATTTCTAATATTTAAATTATTAATGGTTCTAAGTTTAGCCCATTTATGATATATATGTGTGTGTGTGTATATGTGCATGTGTGCGTGCATATGCGCGCGCGTCTATATATATATATATGTGTATTGTGCATATGTATGTTTGTATATATGTATATGTATGTATATATATATATGTGTGTTTGTATGTTTGCATGTGTGTGTGTGTGTGTGCATATGTGTGCGCATCTATATGTATATATATGTGTGTGTGTATGTGTGTGTGTGTGTGTGTGTATATATATATATATATATATATATATATATCTATGGGTGTGTGTGTGTGTATGTTTATATGTATGTATGTATATAGACACACACACACACACACACACATATGTTTCTATATGTATATGTATGTTTGGAATTTAAAAGAGTTAAGGGAGGGGGTTAACTCCTCATTTTTTATGGTTTAGATAAGGATTGGATTCATTGACTTTTTCATCATGTATGCTTTATCTAAGGAATGGATGATATGTGATGTGATGTGACATATAGACATCAGATTCATGGCATGGTAAATTAATATATATCATCTTATTGAATAGAACACTTACTTCTGTTCAATAATTTTTCTAGGCTTAGTTAACAGCGAGGTCAGATGAAGGTGGGTTCTCTATTAAAGATTAGCACTGTATTTCCTCCTTCACTATTACTCCACTACTTAATTATGTATTGAGATGTTAAGCCTCCAATTCGAACTCTACATTGTCATTCAATTAAAGAAACTTTTGTTTAAATATAATTAATAGAAAGATAGTTAAGTCTCTATATTTAATTTTTATGAAGGTGTGCCAAAGTACTGATTAATATCTAGTCAGGCTTACTACAGGTTCTAGGAACCTTATGCTTTTCTATACCCTAGTGTCGGTCACATACCCTAGGTTTGGGTTGTCACATTTTTTTTTCTTTCTTTTTTTTTCTTTTTTTTATCAGTCACAATTTTGCCATAGTGGGTGCGACTCAGAAGCCAAAGTATGAGATTTTAAGAAAAATTAAGAATCTGTGAAATCCATATATTTAATATGTTTTAATCTACAAAATAGACACTTAATAAACATATCATATAGCTTCAATTTGATTGACAAGATCAGGATAGAGATTGACTAAGTTTTGGAGTAACTTAGGTCAACAATCTCCCACTTTTTGATTTTGACAATCAAATTGAACTTAAATAAGAAATAACTTTTAATTCATTAAAATACAGAATTCTACCCCTCAATTTATGCATGTAATACCTAAGGATTTTATAGCCCAATTTAATTACTAGTAATATTAGAGAATTAGATTTTTGAATGTTAGTATAGTAAGAAATGATAAGGAATCGAGTAGGAATCTTGTGACATAATATGCAATTTTTGCCTAGTTCATGACTTTATCATGACTAATTATGCTCTAATGAATTAAATAGAGTTCATATTATAACTAATGATGTATATAAATAAGTTAGAGAACACAAAATTGGAAGAAAGTTAAAAGGAAAATTTCTAAGTTGTTACAGGATTTGTTGATGGACTATGGGCTTGCCAAAAGCCCAAACCCAACAGTAGTGGGCCAGCCCATGGGCCTATGACTAGTGTAACCTCAAGCTTATATGTTTGAATAGTTAGTTCAAAACCAAACAAAATGATGCTGTAGAGAGAGTCATAAAATTTGACCAAGTTGGCCATAAAAATTGACCTAAGTCAAATTCCAAAGCAAATTAATTTCTACCTTTCCTACATACAAGTCTAGGTTTATTTTGAGTACTCCAATACCATAAAATGACCATCACAATTGTATAGAGAATCATAGCTATCCAACTTGTCCAAATCATAGCTATTCATTAAGATTAAATCTTAACCATTGGAATTAGCTTGATCAAATTCTCACCATCCAACCCATTATATATATAAGCAAATTTATGTAATGAAATAACATTGTGCCTATATCTACACCAAATGTTCATAATAAGGAAAGAAATTCTCGCTACACCAATTGAAATAAGAACTTTGTCAAATCAAAAGCTAATTAAGGTGAGAAATTATGATCATCTTCTCTTTTCTAAGTTCTAAGTTTAATGTTAGTAATTTGGTTGCATAAAAATCTCTCTTACACCATATATAAAATTCGGCCAGCCCAGGGTGACCATATATAAGATATAGTTTTGGATGTTTTTAGATAAAATATGGAGATTTGGCTAGAGAATTAAAGGATTAATGTGAAGATAGGTAAAGAAAACATGAAAATCACTTAAACCTTCTAGACATAGGATTCAGCCACCATGAAGAACTTGACAAGGAAGTGTTTTAAAATCTAATTGAATATATATATGGCTATTTTAAATGAAGAAAAATGATTTAGAAGTGTTAAAATGAATTTTGGAAACTTGATTCAAGACTTAGCAATCTTAGAGGCATAAATATAGTTAAAAGGGGAAGTTGGTATTCTAATGCTAGAATTTGATAATTGAAGGGTCATATATGTTTTATGTTATGTTAATTTCATATTTCTACAACTTATTTGAAGATTTGATGAGAAATTACAAGTTTTCCCCAAATTTGACCTAAGTATGACAAGTTAGGGTTCATATGAATAAGAGTGAATTAACTCAAAATAATTAGTGGGAATTAATTGCTTAGGTGTTAATTTGATGAATCTATAGTTAATTTGAGGTTTGAAAGGGAAATTGATAGTTTTCTCCAAATTCTAGTGTTTACAAAGCAATTTAGGAATTTTGAGATTTAGACTTGAAGTCATGAAATTGAATGAGGAATTTAGCTTGGAAATGATTAGAAATAAGAATAAGTATGTATATAACACTATTGATACATCTCTATTCTAAGTTGAAGTAATAAAACAAGTATAAGACATTATTGGTAATGCCATTAGTTATTAATTAATATGTAATTGAAATTTTATGGGTGTAGAACTTCAAGGTAAGGGCAAGGAAATTGCTCAAGATCATGAAGGACATTAAATTAAATAAGAATGAACATTAATAGGAACAAAGGGGTTTAAGGTGAGTACTTAATAATATAATGTAATTATGCCTTATTGTTTGCAACCATTGCTTGTATTACGATCCCTTGACATGTATTTGAAATGACAATTGATATATGGTTGCCCATTGATTATTGATATTTAACCATGATGAGCCTTTTACCTTAGTCCTATGGTGTGCTCAATGATGAGAATGATCAATATGCCAAATAATTTTTCATTGACTCTTATTGTAGACCTTGGATATATCTTTCATTGATACCCATATATAAGCAAAAATCCTCTCTAGTGTGAGGAAATACATTCAACCTTGTGCACTTAATATAAGCCTATGGGTAGGGCGAGAGTACCCAACCTCTGTTAGGGGGGAATGCCTAATTGCAAGACTTAATCAGTTTTACGTAATGTGATATATGTGAGTGTGTAGGGCTTAGAGCGCCACTCTTTAATATTTATATGTGGGAAGCTTTCTGCTTCCAAGACAATATTATTTCTATTAAAATGCATTTTAAAGTTTAATATGACCAATTTTGATTAACATCACTCAATTGCTACCTTGAACCGATCTAAGTAATAACCTCTTATATTGCCTCCATGTTATGTTATATTATTATGTACTCACTGAGCTTGTCTCCTTCCATAGTTCTTCAAAAATTTTCAGGTCAGGATAATTTGTTAGCAAGGTAAATTCTGAGCCATGCTTCTTCGCTTGGGACTTGCTACAAATGCTATGTTTTAGTTGTTGTGTCATCCTAAGGATAATCATTTCTAGAGCTTGATGGTGTTTAAAAGCTTAGTTTTAAAATATATTGTGTTGGTGAGTAATGTAAACAAATGATAACATTTGTTATGTATACATATGCATACCTATGATAGTAAGTGAGAATGTATCGATATTATTTATTAATATTTATGAACGATATTTTATTCATGGTCATGAAATGACACTAAAGTATAATGGCTATAAATGAATGGTTAAAGTAATAATGGAAAAGGATAAAGAATGATTGGGGTTTCAATCTTAGGATAGATTGCAAAATGGGATATGCTAAATGATAATAAGATCAATAGTGTTCTACAGGTTTAGGTGACCTTATGTTTCTCTGAACTCTAAGACCGTCACAGCCTAGAAATTGGGTCATGATAATGCAAATCATAACATGTAAAAGTATGATGAAAATTAAAATTTCCAGATTCAAGAACATATCATAAAAGATGTAAGAGAATATATCACAAAGATGTTTTCAATTTTAAGTTCTCTTCTTTAATCAATTATGATGTAATTGATGTTTTCTATTTAAGTTATCTTTTATATATCTCCCCCATTGGCAAGATAAAAAAGGAGTTAAAGAATTAAATAAAAGTAAAGCACATAAGATCAAAGTAAATAAAATATGTAATTGCAATGATTTTTTAAAAAAATCAAAGTACAAGAGAAATGCCACAAGGAATGAATACATAAAAAATTCTAAAAGAAAAAAAAAAAAAGAAAGAGGAAGTCCTAGAGAAATCTAAGAAGCATCTCCTCCATCCCTTAGCTCCTTTTCTTCTTCTTGGGGTGCCTCTTCTTGTGTCTTACTTAGACTTAATAACTATATGAACTATTGGTTGAACCATGGAGCATAGGAATTATTGTCATTGTCGAAATTGTATTGTTAGGTTAGATCAGCATTAATGATTTATGCTAAGTTATTCTCTCTTCTTTGTGATTTATGTGTACACTATTGTATTATTGTATTGTTGTGTTGTGTTGCTTGATTATGGATGTAGATGCCACAAATCTGTAATCCTATTAGAGAAAGGGAAGTATTGGATGCCGCTTCAGCCACTCCATTTGAACTTAAAGAGACAGATCTAGAGGAGGATCTTGACCTAGTTTGGGTAGTAAGGATGAAAGCACAAATGAGGATGCAATGAGGGAGCTTCACATGTTGAGGGAGGAAGTGCAGAGTTTGAGAAGGATGATGAGAGATACCCAAATTAGGCATATGCACCAAAACTTGGGAGCAAAACCAATCCCACCTCTTTGAGATGTTATGTCAGGATTCCCTAAGCATCTATATGTAGCTTGTTATAGATTGGATCATTTGGAGGAAAGATGTCCTATTAGGAGGCATATACTATCCCCTTCATTATTGTCTATGGGCTGTAGACATGTGGGCCCTAGGGAAAGTGAAACTTAGAATAGTGAAAGGGGTTTAAGGAATTAAGAAAAATAAGGAGAAGAATGGATGTATTTTGGTTAAGATTTTGGTGAAATAGTTGATATGTATGTATTTGTAACGGATAGTCAAATATGAAAGATAATTGATGGAATGTATATAATCTTTTTGTTTACATATGATGTGTAACTATTGTGTAAAAGTTAGGGAATGAATTATGATCACTTTTTATATACTAAGAAAGGAAATGTCCATCAAATGTTGGAGTTAGGGTCTATTTTAGGTGAACAAAAAACTTTAAAGCCTCCAAAATAGCTTTAAATGATTGAATTTGGGCTGAAAAGTGGGTAATGTTAGGTAAACCTTGACATGATTATAGATCTTTGAATGACCTTTGATTTGATATATTGTATGCCTTATAACTCATTTTTAGCTGAATGTTATGACCTTTCAAAGTTGGCCTACGTGAAAGAATTATTTTTCCATCGGTTAAATTATCATGGTTACAAATTATTCATCATGATCGCAACTTGTTTTTGTGATTAGGGTCATTGTCGTGAATCTCACTATGTCTCATGAGTATTTTTCTGAAAATTAATCATGGTTGTGATTGTCATTTTGTGCCCTGGGTCACGGTCACTACTGAGGTCATGAAATGCATTATGTTCTTTGGTCTAAATTAATGTTTTATTTCTTAAATTAGCCTAGTTCTTGACCATTAGATCACAGCCGCTATAGTAAGTCATGGTTCCTAAAAATTGGTTAGTAGTCACAACTTAGAAGTTCATACCATGACTTTAAGAAATTATTGTCTACAAGCTTCTTGATGAACGTAGTTTTTGAAATAAGCATATATTAAACATATGAATGACTTTAAATTTAAACCATCAAGAATAAAAAGAGAAGTTGACTGGGATTTGATATGAACTGAATCAATAACTAATATGTATTGCTCTTTGCTATATGAAAGGTATCCATGTGGTAATAAATTGATTTATAATGCGTGTAAACAAATTGCTAAATGATATGTGACATTATTGAATGATATGTTTATATGGAATTGTTAGATGTTATGAATGATTAATGCCGTAAAACAAAAGATAATAGTCAATAATAGTCAATGTGACTAAAAAATAATTCGTTTATATTTTACATATTGAGATATATATATGAGATGAGTTAAAAGAAGGTATTATTGAATTTGTGGCTTAGATGCTACCTCATAGGATAGAATAAGAGAGACGAAGATCTCAAGAAGCTAAAAGTATCGCACTAGATGCAGCATCTAACGTTGCATCTATGCGGGATAATGACAGAGAGTCCTTCCGATCAAGACAACACACAATAGAAATGAGACAATAAGGATTGCCAGGGGACATGAATGAATTGATGCAAGAGAATCAAGAATTAAGGCAGCAACTTAAGAAATTAAGATGAAGGCAGGAAATGCCTCCACCACCTCCACCTGTGGCACCACTTATTCCTAGAGTTGAGAATGTTCCTCTTTTCCCTCCAAGGGCGCCACGCCATGTTCGAAGAAGAATGTTACTGGAAGAAAGAGTTTCAGTGAATGACTTTAAAAAGATCAAACCCCCTAAGTTTAAAGGAGAAGAAGGGGAGGATTCCTAAGAGTTTTTAGAGGAATTAGATAAGATAGCTTAGAGACTATCATGTTATGATGAAAAGCTAACTGAATTAGTGGGGTTACAACTCAAGAAAGATGTATGGGAATGGTTTTAGAGGGAGATTGAGGACCAGCTTTATGGAGACAACCCTCCTACATGGGCTGAATTTAAGCAAAGACTAATGGATGAGTACTTAACTGAAGGAGAATGGCAAAATCGTGCCTTTTAATTGAAGCAATTGAAGCAAAATGCTAGCATGTTTGTATTAAAGTATGTTCAAGAATTTAAATGTTTGAGTAAACATGCCTCTCACATAGTTCTTACTGAAGCAAGTAAGGTCAATTGATTTCGACGAGGATTGATTACTCCACTTTATAATGTCTTGGTAGCCACCGATTTCCCTTTCATGGCCAAGCTCATTGATAAATCTAAGCTTATAAAGGCACTGCATAAGGCCAAAAGAGCTAAACAAGTTGAAAGGGAGTAGAAACACAAAAGAAAAAGTAAAGGACAAAACAGCGAGCAATGGGGAGGCTCTACCCAAAGTAAGGGTCCTGAACATGTTTCTACAATAACCACTCCATACTAGCCAAGTATGGGAGGACAAAGTCAATTCCAAGCTGGAAGTGTTTTGGTTGCCTCAGCCCCAGGCAACATTAATACATATTGAATAAGACAACAAGGTCAGCCTATACCTACTTGCACTATATATGGATGACAGCATTGAGGACCCTATCAAAGAGCCATAGGAGCATGCCTACGCTGTGGACAAATGGGACATTTTATTAAGGATTGTTCAATGACTAGTAATCAAAGGACAACTATAGAGGCTTCACAGTCCACTGTGCAAATAAATCAAGTGGAAAGTAGTGGACTAAGAGGACGAGGCCGTGGTGCCAGACAATCCTCAAGCAATGTACAAGCTATAGAAGGTAGAGGAAGAGGGAAAGTATATGCACATAATGAACAAGATGCTTGCATGTCCTACAATGTTGTCACATGTACCACCTTCATCCAGTCTATTAGTGCTCGATGTTTGTTTGACTTTAGTGGAATGCATTCATTTATTTCACTGTGTTTTGCTAAGAAATTAAATAAAAATAAGGAGGTGATGAATGAACCTTTGATTATAACTACACCCTTGGGAGAAATTGTAGAGGTAGAACAAGTATATAAGAATTACATGGTAGAAATTGAAAAGAGGGGATTTCCTGCAAATTTGATTGAATTAGAGTTCTTGTAATTTGATGTTATACTAGGAATGGATTGGTTATTTATGCATAATGCTCATATAGATTATAAAGGAAAAAGGATTAATTTCAAAGAGGAGAATGGATCAAAATTCACTTTTCAAGGTGATAGGAGTAGCTTTACAATGAACTTTATTTTGGCTGTTAGGGCAAAAAGATTGTTAAGAAAGGGTTGTCAAGCATATTTGGCACATGTAGTAGATATCGAGAAAATAGATAAATCTATTAAGAGGATACCTATATTAGATGAGTTTCTTGATGTGTTTCCTGAGGATCTACTAGGAATACCACCAGAAAGAGAGATTAAGTTCACAATTGAGCTCTTACCTGGAATTCAGTCAATATTAATACCACTTTATCGGATGGCACCTTCAGTGTTAAAAGAATTGAAAGTTCAATTACAGGATCTGCTTGATAAGGGCTTTATTGGGCCAAGTAGTTCCTTTTTGGGTGCCCCAGTTTTGTTTGTAAAGAAGAAAGATGGGTTTTTAAGGCTGTGTATTGATTATAGACAATTGAATAAGGTGACTGTGAAGAATACATATGCATTACTGAGGATTGATGATTTATTTGATTAATTACAAGAAGCTAGTTATTTCTTTAAGATAGACCTACGATTAGGTTATCATCAACTTAAAATTTGATAAGAGGATGTTTGTAAGATTGATTTTAGAATGAGATATGAACATTATTAATTTATAGTATTGCCATTTGGTTTGACAAATGCACTAGCGGCTTTTATGGATTTGATGAATCGAGTGTTTAAGCCATTTTTGGACAAATTTGTGATTGTGTTTATTGATGATATTCTAGTTTATTTAAGGAGTAAGGAAGAACATGAGGAACACTTGAGAATAGTGTAACAAACTTTGAGGGAGCATAAGCCTTATGCTGAATTGTCTAAATGTGATTTTTGAGTGGAATAAGTCCATTTCCTTAGACATATAGTTAGCAAAAAAGGAATCAAGGTAGATTCTAAGAAAGTAGAAGTGGTATCAAATTGGCCTCGACCCACAACTGTTACTGAAGTGAGGAGTTTCTTAGGTATGGCAGGTTACTATTGCCATTTTATAAAGGATTTCTCAAGAATAGTAGCACCACTGACGAGACTTATAAGAAAGCAAGTAAAATTTAAGTGGAATGAGACTTGTGAGGAGAGCTTATAGAAACTTAAAGATTGCTTAATCACAGCTCCTATATTGGCATTACTTAATGGGAATGAAGGTTTTGCCATATACTATGATGCCTTTAGAATTAGTTTAGGATGTGTATTAATGCAAAATGGGAGAGTTATTGCTTATGCATTTAGGCAATTGAAGAGATATGAAATGAGTTATCCTACTTATGATTTAAAAATGGCGGCAGTTATATTTACCTTAAAGATATGAAGGAATTATTTGTATGGGGAAAAATGTGAGGTCTATACAGATCATAAAAGCCTTCAATATATCTTAAAGCAAAGAGATTTAAACTTGAGACAAAGAAGGTGGGTAGAATTGTTAAGGCATTATGATTGCCAAATACTTTACCATCCTAGTAAAGCCAATGTTGTAGTAGATGTATTAAGTAGGAAGTCAATGGGTAGCCTCTTGCATATTGTTAAGCAAAAAAGGCCAATAGTAAAAGAGTTAAAGGAGATGTTTAATGAAGGTTTACAATTAGAAGTAGATGAATCACAAGTGCTATTTGCTTACTTCCAAGTAAGGCCCAAACTCCTTAATGAGATAAAAATGTCACAAAATGAAGACCCTCAGTTAATGAAAATCTTGAGGGTGTGGAAAAGGGATAAGTCCTGGAGTTTCGCGGTATCTTGAAGTATGGAGATCAATTATGTTTGCCCAATGTAAAAGAGTTAAGGAAGAGAATTTTGAAAGAAGCACATTAAACCTCGTATAGCATACATCTAGGTGCTACCAAAATGTACCACAAAATAAAGAGTACTTATTGGTGGCCTAGAATGAAGAAACATATAGCGAATTTTATAGCTTCATGTCTCACTTATCAACAAGTGAAATTTGAACACCAAAGACGATCTGGATTACTTTAGGAGATAAGATTATTAGAGTGGAAGTGGGAATGGATCACTATGGATTTTGTAGTAGGTCTACACAAGACTGCAATAGGGTTCAACTCAATATAGGTTATAGTGGATTAGCTGACGAAGTCTACACATGTTATTGAGGTAAAGACTATATATTTGGCAGCCCAATATGCCTAGATATATGTCAATGAAATTGTTAGATTATATGGGGTTCCACCTTCCATTATCTTGGATAGAGGGACTCAATTCACATTAAGGTTTTAGAAAAATTACAAGAAGCATTGTGTACATAGCTTGACTTTAGCACAGCCTTTCATCTATAGATGGATGGGCAACTTGAGAGAACAATACAAATGTTGGAGGATATGCTTTGTATGTGCATTAGTGATTTTAGAGGAAGTTGGGATAAACATCTCCCACTTATTAAATTTATGTATAACAACAGTTACCATTCCTTTATAGAAAATGCTGGTAGTTGCCAGAAGAGTTATGCCGATCCCAAGAGGAATAGCACCATATGAGGCATTATATAGGAAAATGCTGATCTCCAATTTGTTGGACCGAAGTAGGTGAAAAGTATCTTGAAGCTCTAGATATGGTTAAAGAAGCCACTGAGAAAGTGAAGATTATTCAGGAAAGACTAAAACTGCTTTTAGTTGCTAGAAGAGTTATGCTGATCCCAAGAGGAAGGATATCCATTTCATGTTAAGTGACCATGGCTTCTTGAAAGTCTCCCCCATGAAAGGAGTGATGAGATTTGGCAAAAAGGGAAAATTATCCCCACGCTTCATTGGACCTTTTGACATTCTTGATAAGGTCAGAGAAGTTTCGTACTAGTTAGCATTCCCTCCAGCATTAGAACATGTACATCTAGTTTTTCATTTATCGATATTAAGGAAGTACATTCCTTACCCTTCACATGTATTGCAATCACAATTGATCGAGATCGACTAAGACCTTACCTATGAAGAGGTTCCGATGGCTACACTAGATCGATAAGTGAAGAACCTTTGAAACAAGGAGATACTAATGCTCAAAGTCAATGGCGTAACCATAATATGGAAGAATGTACAAGGGAAAATGAAGATGACTTGTTTCGAAAGTACCCATAATTGTCTAACAGGTAGCAGGTAAGCTCTTTTAAAAATTTGAGGATGAATTTTTTTTTAAGAGGGTAGAATGTAATATCCAAGGATTTTATAGCCCAACTTAATTACAAATAATATTAGAGAATTAGATTTTTGAATGTTAGTATATTATAGAAATGATAAGGAATTAAGTGGGAATCTTACGACATAATATGCAATGTTTGCCTAGTTCATGATTTTATCATGACTAATTGTGTTCTAATAATTAAATATAGTTCATATGATAACTAATTATGTATGTAAAGAAGTTAGACAACACAAATTTGAAAGAAAGTTAAAAGGAAAATTTCAACGTTGTTATGGGACCTGTTGATGGACTATGGGCTTGTTGATGGGTTATGGGCTTGTTATTGGGCCTTTAGTGGTCAAAGGCCCAAACCCAACAATAGTGGGCCAGCTTATGGGCCGATAATTGGTGTAACCTTAAGCTTATATGTTTGAATAGTTAGCCCAAAATGAAACAAAATGATGTTGTAGAGAGTCTCACAAAATTTGACCAAGCTAGCCACAAAAATTGACCTAAGTCAAATCCTAAAGAAAATTGAATTTCTACCTTTCTTACATATAAGTGTAGGTTCATTTTGAGCACTCCAATACCATATGATGAACATCACAATTATAGAGAGAATCCTAGCCATCCAACTTGATCAAATCATAGCATTTATTAAGATTAAATCTTAACAATTGGATTTAACTTGATCAAATCCTCACCATCCAACCCATTATATATATAAGAAAATTTATGTTATGAAATAACATTTTGCCTATCTCTACACCAAAGTTTCACAATAAAAATTCTCTTTACACCAATTGCAACAAGAACTTTATCAAATAAAAGGTAATCAAGGTGAGAAATTATGTTCAACTTCTCTTTTCTATGTTCTAAGTTTAATTTTAGTAATTTGGTTGCATAAAAATCTCTCTTACACCATATATAAAATTCAGCCAACCTAGGGTGACCATACATAAGATGTATTTTTGGATGTTTTTTGATGAAATATGGAGATTTGGCTTGAGAATTAAAGGATTAATGTGAAGATAGGTAAAGAAAACATGAAAATCACCTAAACCTACTAGACATGGGATTTGGCCACCATGAAGAACTTGACAAGGAAGTGTTTTAAATTCTAATTGAATACATTTATGGCTATTTTAGATGAAGAAAAATGATTTAGAAGTGTTAAAATGAATTTTGGGAACTTGATTCAAGACTTGGAAATCTTAGAGGCATAAACATAGTTAAAAGGGGAAGTTGGTGTTCTAATGCTAGATTTTGATAATTAAAGGATTATATATATTTTTTGATAATTGAAGGGTCATATATATTTTATATTATGTTAATTTCACATTTCTACAACTTATTTGAAGATTTGATAAGAAATTATAAGTTTTTCCCAAATTTGACCTAAGTGGGACAAGTTAGGGTTCATATGAATAAGAGTGAATTAACTCAAAATAATTGGCAGGAATTGATTACTTACATGTTAATTTGATGAATCTATGGTTAATTTGAGGTATGATAGGGAAATTGATAGTTTTCCCCAAATTCTATGGTTTATGAAACAACTTGGGAATTTTGAGGTTTAAACTTGAAATCATGAATTTGAATGAGGAATTTAGCTTGAAAATGATTAGAAATAAGAATAAGTATAAGTATGTATATAACACTATTAATACATCTTTATTATAAGTTGAAGTAATAAAATAAGTATAAGACATAATTAGTAACACCATTATTTACTAATTGATATGTAATTGAAATATTATGGGTGTAGAACTTCAAGGCAAGGGCAAGGAAATTGCTTAAGACCATGAAGGGCATTAAATTAATTAAGAATGAACATTAATAGGAGCAAAGGAGTTTAAGGTGAGTACTTAATAATATAATGTAATTATGCCTTATTACTTACAACCATTGCTCATATTACCATCCCTTGACATGTACTCGAAATGACATTTGATATGTGGTTACCATTGATTGTTGAGCCTTTGGAAATCCATATCTTTTTTATATGATATTTGACCATGATAAGCCTCTTACCTTAGTCCTATGTTGTGCTTAATGATGAGAATGATTAATATGCCAAACTATTTTTCATTGAACTCCTATTATAGACCTTGATATATCTTTCATTGACAACCATGAATAAGCAAAAATCCTCTATAGTGTGAGAAAATACATCAGACCTTGTGCACTTGGTATACACCCGTGGATAGGGCGAGAACCCAACCTCTATTATGGGGGAATGCCTAACCACAAGACCCGATCAGTTTTGTATAATGTGATGCATATGAGTGTGTAAGGCTTAGAGCGCCACTCTTTAATAGTTATACATGGGAAGCTTTCTGCTTCCAAGAAATTATTATTTCTGCTCAAAAGCATTCCAAAGTTCAATATATCCAATTTCGATTAACATCACTCCATTGTTACCTTGAACCAATCTAGGTGATAACCTCTTATATTGCCTTCATGTTACGTTATATTATTATATGCTCACTGAGCTTATCTCATTCCATAGTTGTTCAAAATTTTAGGTCAGGGTGATTCATTAGCAAGGTAAATTCTGAGCTATGCTTCTTCGCTTGGGACTTGCTAAAAATGCTATGTTTTGAGTTATTGTGTAATCCTGAGGATAATCATTTCTAGAGCTTCATAGTGTTTGAAGACATAGTATTAAAATATATTATGTTGGAGAGTAATATAAACAAATGCTAACATTTGTTATGTATATGTATACATAACTATGATAGTAAGTAAGAATGTATGGATAGTATTTATTAATACTTATGAATGATGTTCTATTCATGGTCATGAATTGACACTAAAGTATAATGGCTATAAATAAATGGTTAAAGTAATAATGGAAAAGGATAAAGGATGAATGGGGTTTCGATCTTGGAATAGATTGCAAAATGGGATATGCTAAATGATAATAAGATCAATGGTGTTCTACAGGTTTAGGTGACCTTATGTCTCCCTGAGCTCTAATAACATCACAGCTTAGTAGTTGGGTCATAACAATGCAAATCATAAAATGTAAATGTATGATGACAATTAACTTTTGACGATTGAAGAGCTTATCATAAAAGATGTAAGAGAATATATCAAAAAGATGTTTTCAATTTTAAGTTCTCCCCCTTAATCAATTATAATGTAATTGATGTTTTCTATTTAAGTTATCTTCTATATATCTCCCCTATTGGCAATATAAAAAAGGAGTTAAAGAATTAAATAAAAGTAAAGCATATAAGATCAAAATAAATAAAATATATAATTGCATTGATTTTAAAAAAAAATCAAAGTACAAGAGAAAATAAAGAGGAAAGAGGAAGTCCTAGAGAAATCTAAGAAGCATCTCCTCCATTCTTTGGCTCCTCTTCTTCTTCATAGGATGCCTTCTCTTGTGTCTATTCTTCCTTTCACTATACTTCGATTCTTGTAAATTGCATTAAGGAAGACCCATATGACCATTTATATCAAAAATATCATGGTGAATGTGAGAGAGTAAGTCTCCTTAAGACTTTGTGAAGGAGTCTATTGGTTTCATTTTGGGTTTTAGGTTGAGGTGGAGGTGCTATAGGTTCTACTTGTGTTTCATCTTCCCTAGTTTGACTACCCTCACCCATCACCACTCTTGGTCTCTTTCGTGCCTTTTCTTGAATCCTAACATCTCCAAAGATATACTCATACTTCCCTTATATTTCTCGCAATGCCTTGGCATTGATCATGTATTGAAAATTAATAAGGGATTTTTTTTATGGAATTTTAAAAAAGAGCTTTATTGGGTGGAGTAAGGGCCCCAACATGTTTAGCAATGGTGGTTATATGTGAAGAGAGAAGAATGGCACACTTTTTTTTTTTTTTTTTTTATGAAGAAGAGATGATGGAATTGATCAATAAGAAATCCAACACTTTGCATGCTCTTTCCTTTCACAAGTCCATAGAGAAAGAAGAAATCTTTTTGAGAAACTTTTTCATTGCCATCCCTTCTAGCATTGACTAAGAGGATGATAATTCTATTAAGGACCCTAATGGAAAGGGATTTGATGTGTTTGGTTAGGGAGGATTTTGGGTCAAATTTTGGCTCAATGGAGATTTTGGTCCAAAAAGGTTGATTTCAATGGAAAAATCATTAGAAGTGTAGACTTCTTCGGTTTGAAGGCCAAAGATATTTGTAAGATCTTGGAGGGAAAGTTCATATAACTTACCAAAAAATCGAAAGTCAATTGCATAATGTCCACGAGTTGGGTGTAGTTTCTTATGGATAACAAGGGTTGCAAGAAATTCCCTTGTTAGCTCTTTATAACCATCCTTATCAATGAACTAGGTTAGGGATTTTTGAAGGAAGAATGGTTTTACCTTTGATTCTAAGAGAGTTTTGTTTTTCTTCCTGGGTGATTCCCCTTATGAGTTCTAGAGGAGAGGGAGGTTGAGAGGTTTGAACTTCCTTTCCTTTTATAGAACCTTTTCTAGAAGCCATTGATAAATTAGAAATTGAAGAGTAGAGAATGATGGTAAGATTTTAGAAGGAGAAGGTGAGAGAAAAGTTTGAGAGTAATAAGAATTCAAGTAGGAAAGGATGGAAGTGTTAGAAAACAATTAAAATTGATGGTGTGGGGTATTTATAGGCCAAAAATAAGTGAAAAATGGCTAGAAAAAGGCTAGTTTTGACTTAAATACAATTTTTTCCATTGTAAAATGCCTAGTTTTTTAAATGCTGTCAGACACAGAGTAGCGACCCGTGACCACCTAGTCATGACCATGATTTTTGAAAAAATTGTGTATGCTATTCAGCAATCATGAATGAGACTGTAGGGGCTGAGCAGCAAAGGGTAAAAATTTGAATATTGCGACCACGAAACTAGTATAGCGATCGCAATTTTGAAAAATCAGAAATTGTTGAAAAGATTTTGAAGGGAATTAGATACAATGCAATTGGAATTATAACTTAAGATCAAAATAGATGCAATTATACATTTTATGTACTAAGATAAAAAAAAATAAATTCAAGCAATTGGATCAAAGATACCAAAAATCAACCAAAAAGCAATCAACATGCAACTGAAAAGCAACCAAATTGCATAAAGTCAAATAATTAAATTTAATTGAATTAAGAGTCACTTCAATTCAAGACTAAATAAAAGAATAAAATTTTAAATATAAATGACATAAAATGCTTGAAATTTTGATGCAAATGAAAAACTTGTATATAGTTTTGAAAATCTAAGGTAATGAGCTCCTATCCAGCATGTTAATTTCCCTTTTTGTGAAATTTAATCTTTCTTCATTTAAGGGTTTTGTGAAAATATCATCAAGTTGGTTGGTTGTATCAATAAATTCTATTACAACATCACCATTTTGCATATGATCTCTTAAAAAAAAAAGCCTAATGTCTATATGCTTACTCCTAGAATGTTGGGTGGAGTTTTTGGAAAGATTTATGGCACTTGTGTTGTCATATTTGATCAGAATGTGATCAATCACTTGACCATAGCCCTTGAGTTTTTGTTTCATCTAAAGAACTTAAGTGCAACAATAACCCCCACTACATATTTTGCTTCAGCGATGGACAAGGAAACCGAAACTTGTTTCTTGCTAAACCATGAAACTAAACATTCACCAAGAAAATGACAAGTTCTATAAGTGCTTTTTCTATTAAGCAAACTATTGGCATAATCCACATCCAAAAATCTAATTATGTTAAAAGATGTGTTTTTAAGATACCATAACCTTAAATGCAATGCGCCATGTAAATGTTTTAAAATTCTTTTAACTGCATGCAAATGAGATTTTTTTGGGACAAGATTGAAAGCGTGCACATAAAAAAATACTATACATTATATCAGGTTTAGATGCTGTAAGATAGAGAAGAGAGCAAATCATAACTCTATACTTCTTCTTATCTATAGGCTTACCCTTTTTATCCTTGTCAAGCTTAGTTGATGTGCTCATTGGGATCTTACTACTTTTGCAACTATTCATGCCAAACTTCTTGAGAAGCTCCCTTGTGTACTTGGATTGGTTGATGAAAATCATCTTTGCATTGTTTGATTTGCAGTCCTAGGAAGAACTTGAGCTCATACATCATTCTCATATTAAATTTCCTAGTCATATACTTAGTAAACTCTTCACAAAAATGTTCATTAGTAGCACCAAATACAATATCATCAACATAAATTTGAATAATTAAAGTGTCATTTTTATGCTGTTTTACAAAAATTATTGTGTCAACCTTGCCCTTAGTAAAATTATTTTTCAAAAGAAATGTACTAAGCCTTTCATACCAAACTCTAGGGGCTTGTTTCAAACCATACAAGACCTTAGTTAATTCAAAAACATAATTGGGAAGTTGATGATATTCAAAATCGGGGGATTGCTCAACATAAACTTCCTCCTCAATAAATCCATTTAAAAATGCACTTTAACATTCATTTGAAAAAGTTTGAAATCCATATGACATGCATATGAAAGTGAGATCCTAATAGCTTCTAATCTTGCTACCAGAGTATGAGTTTCATTATAATTAATCCCTTCCTCTTAGTTGTATCCTTTGTCAACCAATCTAGCCTTATTCTTAATGATGAAACCATGCTCATCCAACGTATTTATATAAACCCATTTACATTTAATAATGGGATGATCTTTGGGTCTAAGAACAAGTTCCTAAACTTTATTTCTCTCAAATTAGTTCAATTCCTCTTACATAGCAATGATCCAACTCTCATCATTAAGAGCCTCATCAATGGTCCTTGGCTCAATTTGAGAGACAAAAGCAAGATTATTATCTAAGAATTCAGAACGAGATCTAATACTTACACCTTTAGATGCATCACCAATGATTTGCTCTTTAGGGTGATTCTTAAGGTATCTCCACTCTTTAGGAAGTTCTTGAGCATTTTCCTCTTATGGATTTGATGGAGCCTTATGATCTTGTTAGTTTTCTACTTAGTCTTCAACTTCTTTTGGAATCTCATCTTGATCCATTCCAAGCTTCTCAAATTCACCTACAAGATCATTAAGAACACTACTTTTCCTAAGATCTAGTTTACTAGATTCATCAAATACAACATTCATAGACTCTTCAACTACTATAGACTTTTTGTTAAAGACTCTATAAGCTTTACTAGTAGTGGAATTAGAAGCAAATTTTCCAAAGTTGTCCTTAGTATTGAATATATAGCACTTGCAACCAAAAACTCTTAGATATGAAATTTTAGGCTTTCTTCCATTCCATAACTCATAAGAGGTTTTGTTCAAAATGGATCTTTTGAAAACTCTATTTGAAATGTAGCATAAAGTGCTAATGGCTTCTACCAAAAAATAAGTTAGTAAACCATACTCATTAAGCATGGTTCTAGCCATTTCAATCAAAGTTCTATTTTTCCTTTCTACAACACTGTTTTGTTGAAGTGTTCTAGGAGAGCAGAAATTATGTGAAATTCCATATTCAATGCAAAAATTTTCAAAAAGTTCATTTTCAAATTCCTTTCCATGATCACTTCTAATTTTTGAAATGAAATAGACTTTCTCATTTTGAACTCTTTTTGCAAAACTTTTTAATGCATCAAAAGCATCACTCTTATGAGTTAAGAATATAACCTAAGTAAATCTAGAGTAGTCATCAACAAGCACATAGGCATTTAACTTTCCACTGAAATTGACAAATCTACTAAGTCTAAACAAGTATATCTAAATAAGTTGAAGGGGTCTAGAAGTACTTACAACATTTTTTATTTGTAGGATGATTTGTGCTGCTTTCCTATTTGACATGGTTCATATATCTTGTCTTTTGAGAATTTGATCTTAGGAAGTCCTTCAACAAGCTCATCCTTGCAAAGGCTATATAGAAGCTCCATGTTTGCATGTTTAAGCCTTTATGCCAAAGCCAAGATTCATTGCTAATAAACATGGAAACACTTGACATTTTTGTTAGCCAAATCATCTAAGTCAATCATGTAGGTATTGCCTTTCCTTTCCCCCTTAAATACTACATTGTCATTAGCTAAAGTGGTGACAATGCATGCTTTAGAGTCAAAGGTGACTTTATTACCCTTATTACACAATTGACTTACACTAAGCAAATTAAATTTTAAACCATCAACCATAATAACATCTTCAATAAGAGATTAATTGTCCTTACCTATGGTGCCAATGCTAACTATCTTACCTTTGGCATTGTTACCAAATATGATGTTTCCAACTCTCTTTTCTTTTAAATTTGTGAAGAGGCTTGCATTTTTGGTCATGTGTCTTGAACTTCCACTATCTACATGCCATTTGTTCTCTTTGGTAGTGGATTTAAGATACACCTATAAGAAAAGATGAATCATCTTGTTTTAAGTACCCAAATATATTTGCGTCCTTGGGGGTTAGGCTTAGAAGGATCCTCAAGCTTGAGTTGAGCCTTCCTTATATAATAAAATATGTTAATGTGACCACCTTTCATACAATAATGGCACTTAAGCTTTGACTTGAAAGTCTTATAAGGCTTAGCCATTTTGTTATAAAGTTTTGGTCTTTTCACAACATTTTGACAAGAATGCATATAAGAACAAGTGTAGTGTTGTGATTGTGGGTGTTCTTGAGCATGCCTCTTTTGATACATAAAAGTATGATTTGCTCTTTAAAGCTTATATTTAGAGCCTTGTTATACCTTTTGAGTCCTTTTGGGACTTAACGATTTAGTGTGTGTTTTCACTCCCTTGTTAATTACCTCAATGCTAAAGATTTGAGGAGTTATAGCCTTTATGAACATAGTGGGAGAGGATGCAGATGGAAAAGAGCTATCAAAGGCAAAACCATATCTCACAAGGGGTGGCCTTTATGATATAATGAGAGTATCTAAGGCTTTTTTCCCTTTGTGAAATTTTGTAATTGAGTTTCTTAATTCTTCAATCTCAATTTTTAAAGCATTGTTTTGTTTACAAAAAGAATTAAAAGAGGAGGTTTTAGAAGTGATTTCCTCTAATGAGCCTTTGAGACTAACATTATAGGTTTTCAAACTTACAACCAGTTTTTCTAATTCTTTAAAATTCTCCTCCAATTTAAAGTGTTTATCTTTGAAAAATTTCATTTTGGATTTATACTTTTTGCATTTTAAATTCGTAGCATTAATTAGCTTAGCCTCATCCTCATCATCATTATGCAAATCATCAGCAATATCATCACAAGATTGAGAATTGGAGCTTGCCTCATTAGATGAGTCCTCTAAGGTTGGTTTGCAACATCCTCTTCCTCTTCATCACTTGAGGAGTCATCATCCCATGTTGCCTTGAAACTGTTTTTCTTGTCCTTGTCCCATTTCTTCTTTTTCTTATTCTTAGGAGATTCTGATTTTATATGACCTTGCTTGCCACATTCATAGCAAGTAATGTCATTCTTTTTCTCCTTACTATAGTTGGTGTTGGAATTTAAAGATGATTTTCTAAAGGGCCTCTTCTCTTTCTCTCTTATTTTATTGATGTTCTTGACCCTTTTAGAGAGCATAGGTAGTTCTTCATCATCTTCACTTTCCTCCATTTCACTTAAGCTCTCTTTTTCTTATTTATTTTTAAATGAGGATTTTGAGAGCTAAGGACTTCTTTTTCTCCTTCTCTTATTGTTCTTCTTTCTCTATTATTAGAGACATCTCTTCGATAAATAGCTTGCTAATAAGAACATTGGTAGGAACCTTTCCAAGATCCTCATTGGCTTCTTCCATGCTAGTAACTCTAGCTCTATAGTCCTTCTTTGGAAGAGCTTTGAGAATTTTGTGATTGATACCAACCAAGCTGTATATTTTGCCCAATTTCTTCATGTTGGAGACAATGGCTAGGAGCCTATTTGTCATGTCAGTGGTACTCTCATTGGGCTTCATCTTAAAAAGCTCATACTCAGTTGTAAGTAGTTGATTCTTCCTAGCTTTGACTTGCTTGGCTCCTTCATGATAGTTCTCTAAAGCTTTCCAAATACTAAAAGCACTTGAACAGTGTTGAACCCTACCACATTCTTTTCTTAAGAGAGAACTAAGAAGAATTGCCATGGCTCTCTTGTTTTCGCCATTAGCTTTTCTTTGTGCATCCACCCATTCCTCTTTTGGAATTAGCTCTTCAACACTATCAATCATTCTTGATAGAGGTTTCTATTATTTGATTATGCAATCCCACATATCTATGTAATCACTATCAAGATATATCTCCATTCTATACTTTCAATATGCATAATTGGTGCCATCAAAGTGTGGCTTGAGGAGATGACCCTTCATATTTTGATATTTTCTCATATAATTAAGCTTAAAAAATGGGACCAAAGCTCTGACACCACTTATTTGCCCTTGTGCACCGAGAAGGGGGGGTTGAATTGGTAGGAAATTAAAATTTAGATAGAAGGAGATAGGGAAAAAGAATAAACATAATTAATTTTATAGTGGTTCTGGTGTTAGCAAACCTACGTCTATTCCTTAATCTCAATTGGGTATTCTACTACTACTTGATACTTACAATGGAGTTTCAAGCTCACTCCAAACTTATAATGTGTTTTAATGGCTAACACGCAACCCTTACAAGTGTTTCCCTTGGGCTCACACTTAAACCTATATAAAAGTTTTCTGTTGGCTCACTCTCAAGCCAAAACAATGTGTTTTAAAGGCTAACACTTAACCCTTTGAGTTATTAATGCTCTTAGAACAAATAAAGAATAACAATTGAAAGATAAAGGTTTTGAGAATAAATCTGCAAGAGTTTGGCTTAAATGAAGGTTGTTGGATGTTTATAAGGGTCTTTGAAAGGGGTATTTATAGCTTCATCCCTCCAAATTCCTATTACAATGAGTAATGAAAAGAAATCTTCACAATAACCATAAAATCTTGCATTAAATGCTCTGTCAGAGCAAAGTCACTGTCATTAAGCCTTTTTCGGTTGTGACACAATTTTTGAGGTCGAGATGGCATTTTCATGGTTGCGATCTTTAGAAATCACAATGGCCAGTTAAAACATGACATCTTCTTATTGGTTCCTCAACTATCTATTACAGTTATTGAAGGAATGGTGGAGCAAAACGTCGTGAAAGAAAGGTGGTGGGGTGAAATTTCAAACATTTTAAAATTTCACTTCACCCATTTTTGGTCCAAACATCTATTCAAGCAATCAATTAATTTGTGTGTAAAACACATATGCATAGAAAGAAGAAGAAAGAGTAATCATGTTACCTCTTATAGGTTCCTTCTTTCTTTAACAAAGAGCTTCCCAAGTGTGAAGCCTCTAGATCATCCACACCTGACTCATGTCACATCCCAACCTTAAAGATATGACGGTCCTAGAACATGGGGAGACATAAGGTCACCCATGCCCATAGAACCCACTTACACATAAACAAATCATGCCTATGATGGTACCAAACCTCTTACAATAGCTCTTTTCTATAAGAACCCACATCTACCCTAGGAGTTTTCGTAACAAATTGCTTGAATTAAGAGTTGTTGTGACAAAATATTTGATTTTATGAAAATTCATGTGTGACGTGATTTATGAGTTTGGGGCATGTTAAATTAATTTTAATATGTCTAATATGAATTATTGTTGTGAAATAAATGATTTAAATAAAATACGTTAGCATGAAATAATTTATTTTCCGTAAAATAAATTTTCAGGTAAAAAGGCGATTTTTAAGCATAAAATAATTTTATGAGTATTTTAAAATAATTTTTTAAAATAAATATTTTGGAGGAAATATTATAGAAATAATAAGAAAAATATACTTTTCATTTTAATTATAATCAGCCTAAATTTTAAATAAAAAGCCCAAATACCCAAAAGCTCACTACACTAAAATCCTCCTAACCTAGTTCATTAAGGGTATTAGTAGAAATTTCACCCAAACCCTAATATATATTCAAAAATTCAGCCAGACCAAAGTTCCAGCAGCTATCATCTTATTTCTTCTGTATCTTGGCAGAAAAATTCTCTCAAAATATTTCTCTCTACTAAAATTAAGAAAACACCTTTCCATTTCGCGATTTCTTGACCGTAATCGTAAGTTTTTCTTCTCTTTCGATTTCTAAACTGATTTCTATGAAATAAATTATGGGAAAATTACTTTGACCTGGTTGATTACTGATTTTTACAGATTTAATTCTGTTTGGGTGAGTTTTTGGGAGAGAAAATCTATTTTCTACCGAAAACACGATTCTTTCCGCAAAATTTCTCCAAAGGTGAATTCTATAACTTAAAATCACAATTTTTATGCATAAACATCATAAGAGGGGGGGAGGGGGGGGGGGGTGGCACATTTGTGTATGGTTGATTTCTAAACTGATTTTTGACTTGTTTTGATGGAAAATATTGGATTAAATAATATTTCTGCATATTTCTGTGATGATCGAAAAGTTTCGAAAAACAAAGGAGTTCAAGGTTTTCGTGTTAGAACTTGGAAGTTGGAAAATTTTATTCTTCAATGGACATATGGCTGCCAATTTGTATGAATAAGTGCTCTAACAAGATATTTGTTTTGTTTAGATGAAAAATAATGATTTGAATCATGTGTCTGTTTATCGCTGAAATGACGAAATGCGCGAAAAGCGCAAAAACTCATGATTTTTCACCTAAGCCTTTAAACTTAGAAATTTTTTGTATAAACCCTATCTATGGTTGTCGAATCATATAGGGATGTGTTCTAAACTGATATTGTCTATGATTGAATGAAAAATAACAGTTTAAACAACCTGTTTACATATTTTTGAAATGACCGGAAAATATCGAAAAACAAGAAAACTCATGGTTTTGTGCTCTATAAGCCAAAAGTTGAATTTTTATGTATAAATAACACCAATAGTCACCGATTCTTATGAATTTAAATTCTAAGATGATTTTTGTTGCATTTACATGAAAAATCTTGATTCAAACCATGTTTTTACATTTTTCTGAAATAGACGGAAAGTGCGAAAAGAAGAAGAATTTAGTTTTCTTCCTTGGTGATGCATTCGGTCTACATGAATCTTCTTGTCCCAATGCTTGTAAATTTTATGTGATGTGTTTTGATGATTATTGACATGTATGTATGTATAATAAATGATAAAATTGCATGTTAGTTGAAGGTATGATCCTAGATAAGCTTAAATGCATTTTGGTATACTTAAGGTATACTTAAGGTATCTTAACCTTATATTGTGATTAGAATGCAAATGTGATTAGGAAATTTGGAACTAGATGTTATGATGACTTGATGATGAACATATGGTTATGAGTTAGTGAAGTGAAAGGGATCATAAGAGTTAAGCATGACGCTTGAAAGGTTAATTATTAAGTTGACATGAATGGAAGTGTAAAGTGAACTAAGATAATTATTAAAGTGAATTGATATTGAGGTAATAATATTGTGATGACCCTAAAAAGGTATTGATATGATTACAATGTGTTGTCATGAGAGCCTATAAGGCCTAAGTATGCAAGACTTTTAAAGTCAACGTGCTATGTGCAAGTGATGAGTACACCTATATGTGAACTCTAATGTGTATGCTATATATGCATGGGTAGTTATGGGATAGGAGCATCATGAGTAAATAAATACTAAGTATTAAATCAAATATTATGTTAGAGTTTGAGGAGCTTTAGAAGTGCAAAGGGACTACGTATACTAGGAGCAAAGGAACCCCAAGGTGAGTAAACATCGCATTCATTCTTCAAATGTGGGCAAATGCCATAATCATGTTATAAATGTAAACAACATCATGTTGTGTTATAAGAATGTGATATATTGTTATGTGAGCCTTTGTGATCCTTGAAACCCAAGTTCTTTCCATTTTTAATATTATTATATGAGTTCTTTGTCAAGCTTGGGTTGCCAAAGGACATTTGGTCCAAAACTAGTTTGTTTATCCATTGAGAACTTCTTGTGATTAACACCCTAACTTATATTCTTTCTGGAACCACATTATTATTGTATCTTTTGCTTAAAAGCTAAACCACTATTATTATTGGAATACATGTTATTGTTGCCTTATGTGATATTGTAAATTGTGATTACCATTAGCTCTAGCTATGGTACCTTTTACCCTTTATGCAGAATCCTCATGCTGATGTGGGTAATCATCAGAACCTGTGCACATGGTCTTAACCTGATGGATAGGGGTAGTGTATCCACCTCAGCTAGAAGGGGCAGTTCTAGCCGTGGAGCTTGATCAGCTTCATGCCTTATAAGTGATAGGAGTTGGAATTTGGTATAGGGCCACCTCTCCTTAATGTGTTCGAGTGATAGAGCAATAGCCTTCACTCTTTATAAGTGATAAGTGTGATTTCTGCAAAATTGCCAAATTGAACCCTTGCTAAATTGCAACTTGATTCATGAATTATAAGTCATGAATTAAATGTATAAGCTATGTGTTTCCTTTTCAAAGGAATATTTGATAATGTATGTGCCTTTTCGTTTACTCATTGAGATCATCTATCTCACCCCTTTTTCCTTGTGTGGTTCCAGGTGAGCAAATGTGAGGAGGCAAGGTGATGGTTCAAGCATTCTACTTCGCTTGAGGAATTCCTTGTCCAAGTTATCAATAATACAATTTTTATGAAGTCTTATCATTAGATGCTCCAGGAATGTTGATTGATACTTATTGATACATATTATTTTTCCTTATGGATTTTATATGTAATGATTTACTTTAGTCTTTCGCAAATATATGGTATTCATCTAAATGTTTTAAATGAGTTAATGTAAGAGGTTTGGTAAGATCCTAGGCATGATTTGTTTATATGTAAGTGGTTCTATGGGCGTGGGTGACCTTATATCTCCCCATGTTCTAGGACCGTCGTATCTCTAAGGATGGGATGTGACATTTTCAAACATTTAAATGAATACCTTTAATTGCAAAAGACTATAATTAAACATTTCACATAAAATCCATAAGGAAAATAATATATCTCAAAATAAGCATCAATCAATATTCCTGGAGCATCTAATGATAACACTTCATAACATGGTATTATTAATGACTTTGACAAGGAATCTCCCAAGCAGAGTAGAATGCTTGAGTCATCACCTTGCCTCCTCACATTTGCTCACTTGGAACCATATAAGGAAAAGGAAGTGAGATGGATGATCTCAATGAGTAAACAATAAAGCACATACATTATTACATATTTCTTTGGAAAGGAAACACATAGCTTATACACGTAGTTCATGATTTATAATTCATGAATCAAGTTGCAATTTAGCAAGGGTTCAATTGGCAAGGTTGAAGAAATCACACTTATAACATATAGTGAGTGAAGGCTATTACTCTATCACTCGAACACATTAAGGAGAGGTGGCCTTATACCAAATTCCAACTCCTATCACATAGAAGGCGTAAAGCTGATCAGGCCCCACAGTTAGAACTATCCCTTTCTAGTTAAGGTGGATACACTATCCCCATCCATCGGGTTAAGATCATGTGCATAGGTTTCAATGATTACCTAGGATTCTGCATAAAGGGTTAAAGGTACCATAGTTAGGGCTAATGGTATGCACAAATAATAATAACACATAAGGTAACAATAACAAGTATCCCAATAACAATAGTGGTTTAACTTTCAAACAAAAGATACAATGATAATGTAGTTCCAAAAAGAATATAAGTTAGGGTGATAATCACAAGAAATTCTCATTGGATAAACAAAATAGTTTTGGACCAAATGTCCTTTGGCAACCCAAGCTTTACCAAGAAATCATAAAGTTTCATTTTAGAATAGAAAGAACTTGGGTTTCAAGAATGTCAAAGGCTCACATAACATGATATCACATATTTGCAACATAACAAAATGTTACTTGCACTTGTAGAATGAATACAATGTTTACTCACCTTAGGGTTCCTTTGCTCCTAGTATACGTAGTCCCTTTGCATTTCTAAAGCTCCTCAAACTCTAACATAATATTTAATTTAATACTTAGTATTTATTTACTCATGATGCTCCTATCCTATAACTATCCCATGCACATATAGCATACACATACACTTAGAGTTGCACATATAAGTGTACTCATTACTTGCACATAATACATTGACTTTAAAAGTCTTGCACACTTAGGCCTTATAGGCTCATATGAAAACACATTAAAATTATGTTAATGCCTTTCTAAGGCCATCACAATATTATTACCTCAATATCAATTCACTTTAACAATCATCTTAATACACTTTACACTCTCATACATGTCAATTTAACAATTAACCTTTCAAGTGTCATGTTTAACTCGTATAATCCTTTTTATTCAATTGTCACTTCATCAACTCAAAACCATGTGTTCATCATCAAGTCATCATAACATCTAGTTCCAAATTTCCTAATCACATTTACATTCTAATCACAATATAAGGTTAAGATATCTTAAGTATACCAAAATGCCTTTAATCTTATCTAGGGTCATACCTTCAACTAGCATGCAGTTTTATCATTTATTATACATACATACATGTCAATAATCATCAAAATACATTACACAAAAATTATAGACATTGGGATAAAATATTAATGTAGGCTGAATGCATCACTAAAAGGAAAAACTAAATTTTCTTTCTTTTCATCTATTTCAGTAATATGTAAAAACATGGTTTAAACCAAGATTCTTCATTTAAACACAAAAAAAATCATTTTAAAATATTAATTCATATGAATCGGCCACACTTGGTATTGCTTATACATGAAAATTCAATTTTTGGGTTATAGGGTACAAAACCATGAGTTTTCTTATTTTTGGTATTTTTCAGTCATTTCAGAAATATGTAAACAGGTAGTTTAAACCATTATTTTTCATTCAATCATAGCAAATATCAGTTTAGAACATGTCCATGCATGATTTAGTAGCCATAGATAATATTTATACAAAAATTCCAAGTTTTAAGACTTAGGTGAAAATGATGAGTTTTCGCGCTTTCCGCGCTTTTTGTTCATTACAGCAATATACAAACACATGATTCAAATCATTATTTTTCATCTAAAAAAAAATCATATTAGAATTCTTCCTCACACAAATTGGCAGCCACATAATAATTTAATAATAGAATTTTCTAACTTCTAAGTTTTAGCACAAAAGCCTTGAATTCCTTTGTTTTCTGAAGCTTTCCGGTCATCATAGAAATATGTAGAAATATAATTTAATCCAATATTTTTTATTAAAACAAATCAAAAATTAGTTTAGAAAACAATAATGCACAAATCACCCCCCTCTAGTGATGTTTATGCATAAAAATTATGATTTTAAGTTATAGGATTCACCTTTGGAGAAATCTCGCAGAAAGATTTGTGTTTTCAGTAGAAAATAGATTTTCTTTCCCAAAAACTCACCCAAATATAATTAAATCTATAAAGATCAGTAATCAACCAGTTCAAAATAATTTTCTCATAATTTATTTCATAGAAATCAATTTAGAAATTGAAAGAGAAGAAAAACTTATAATTACGGTCAAGAAATCGCGAAATTGAAAGGTGTTTTCTTAATTTCAGTTGAGAGAAATATTTTGAGAGAAATTTTCTACCAAGATACAGAAAAATAAAGTGATGACTGCTGGAAACCTAGGTTGGCCAAATTTTACAATATATATTAGGGTTTTGGGCAATTTTCCACTAATACCCTTAATGAGCTATATTAGAAGGGTTTTTGGGTAGTGAGCTTTTATGTATTTGAGCTTTTTATTTAAATTAGGGGCTGATTATGAGTAATTAAAATAAAAATATTTTTCTTATTATTTCCATTAAAATTTCACCCAAAATATTTATTTAAAAATATTTTTAAAATACTCATAAAATTATTTTATGCTTAAAAATTGTCTTTATGCATGAAAATTCATTTTATTTAAATAATTTATTTTATGCTAATGTACTTCATATAAATCATTTATTTCACAATAATAACTCATATTATGCATATTAAAATTAATTTAACCTGCCACATACCCATCAATCACATAACACAAATATTCCCATAAAAGCATGCACTTAGTGTTAATAGTTCTAAGTCAAGCAAATTGGTCCTAAAAACTCTTAGGGTAGGTGTGGGTTGTTATAGCTCACCTCCAAGTTTCCTTGGTGTTCTTGAATCCCTTTCTTAGTTGCCCAATTTTGATTCAAGGTCTTCCTAAAAAACCTTTAGGAAGACAAGGTTTCTCTTTCATTTGTTTTAGGCTAAACACATTTTCAATTTGTAAGCATTTGTTCTTTCACAAAGAACAAAGAAGAGAATTGAAGATCAAAAGAAAAATTGAAGAAACATTTTCTTCATTTTCTTTCTCTCTCTCAACTTCTCTCTCTAAACTACTTCAAAAATGAAAAATGATATTCACTCTTCTCTTAAAACATAAAACTTGTAGCTTTTATATCCTTTAGAAGAGTTAACCATTAAGTCTTTGCACTAAAAGACCATTCCATCATTTTAGCTCGTCATTGATGAAGGGGCAAAGATGAACTTTGCTTCTTCAAATGGTGAAATGACCATTTTATCCTTTAGGGGCAAAATGGACATTTCTATTAGCTAAAAGATGTAATTATAAATTTAACTTTAGTAGAAAATTCTCTAACCCCCTAAACCTATCACATGGGCTCATGAATGGTGAATTTTCTCTAACACCCTAAATTGCCTCTTTTCCATATCACATATGGGCTTAAGCCGCATCTCATATGTTAAGGGTTTTCACTAAGCTTAAAATTAAATATTTGATTTAGTCCAAATCAATTTTCAATTTAATCTTTCTCATTTGCATCATATACAAATTAATATTTAATTGAATAGAAATCTTCATAGATTAAATATCAAGACATGCTAGGGTCCTTGTAAATTTAATTACATGTTTAATCATTTTATCATTAATCAATTAATTAAACACTTTAATTAAATATTATGGTAAACCTTTTACACTTGGAAGGTGATCACTATTGGGTGTGTGACTTTCTAGATTCATGTCTAATTATCAATGGGAATGAGAAAATATTTTTCTCTACTAATGTGACATCCCCACTTCAAATTTAGTCTCATAAGTCGTCAGTAACAGTTAGCATTCCATGTCACGACTACCTAATTAGAAATGAATGTTTATAGTTGATAACTTTAAACATCACATGGACCATCGATCATAAATTATCATGCACTAGAATTCCTTCATTAAAGATTCCAATCTCGGATATGGCAATGGTTTATGTCAAACCCTAATGTGCCTAAATTCTATGTCCTTATTTCGGTTCTAATTCTTGATAAAATTAGATTCCTACTAGAAACTCTTTCTAGTGAATCTTATTATTTTAGCCAAAAACCTAATTATCAAGAATAACTAGATAGTATAGGATCTTAACCTCGTTTACTCGAGGTAATGAATTTTATCTTGGCAATCGCTTACCTTTATATAGAAAAATTAGAACTATCACATGCCATATATCCGTACATGAATAGTACATCTACGTTAGCAGTAATAAATCCTAATCACTTATGTATGAGATATAATATCCCTCAAGTCAAAAAATTATATGCACTACTATGACCTAAATGATGAATAATTAACAAGTAGTAAAACCCCATATTATTATCATCTAATGTTATAGTTTGACTATTCATCCTATGAATATCCATGTGTTCACATTGACATCATATGTCAAGCAGTATGAGACTCACTATCTCTACAATCATTCGTATCACATACTAATTATAGAAGACAAATAGAGGTGATGGTCTTTCAGAGTTAATGATGCCCAGTCATTAATCCTATGACCATGAATATATTTAAAATATTTGTACAAGAGCGATCTATCTCCCATATTCTCAATACTTAAGAATAGATCCTCTTACAAATGCTTAAGGACTACATTCTATAATATAAAACCCTTTTCATATTATGAATATATTTATTATGCCACTGGGAATTAATATCTACTATTACATAAAAATTATATGGCTTTTAGGGCACTTACTGCTATCAATCATGGACTTCTGCACAAAAGTCACAGTCGCGAATCCTTGATCTCACCCTTAGATGCAGTCGCGACTAAGGTCGCAATTCTCTCTTTTTCTCGAGGTTGAAAATTGAATGAATTAGACCTTTGAAGGTCTTAGTCGTGATATAGTTGTCTCAGATTAGTGATCGCCGTCGCGATTTTGCCATAGTGGGCGTGACTTAGAAGCCAGAAAAATTAAGAATCTTTGAAATCCAATCTATTTAATATGTTTTAATATGCAAAATAGACAATTAACAAACATATTAGATAGCTTCAATTTGATTGACAAGATCAAAATAGAGATTGACTAAGTTTTGAAATAACTTAGATCAATACAACCAAAAGTGAAGCATATCAACTTCATAAAGTGTGTGTGTGTGTATATATATATATATATATATATATGTATATTGGCGAGCCAAACCAAGTTTTGGCACTCTAAGTAATCAACAAGTGGTCACTTTATCATTTCTTTTAATTTTTAGGTAATTATATTATTAGAATTTTATCTTAAATTTCTAATTGGAAAAGGATTTTATTTAATACTGAAGTGTTGTATTTAATTTAGTATCCAAGTTGAGTTTGAATTAAGATAAATAAAGTAGTATCCAAGAGTTTTAATTAAGATAAATAAAGTAGCATCCAAGTTTAATTCTAATTTGGATTGGAACCTATATATAAGTGACTTTTTGGTCTTATAATAGTAGTGAGGCTGATTAGTAGTAGAGATTGTAGTAGATACTTAATGTTAAACCAAGATAGTATGGTGTGATATAAAGTACATAGGTACAGTACCTTTGTATAAAATTATGAGAAGTTATTTTGTGAATATTTAATTAATTAATGGTTATATTTATTGATTTATTAGTGGATTTGTTTGGTGGAGTAGACTTGCCAAACGACATTAAATTTTGATTTTATGATCATTATATTATTTTTTGTGTGAAGTATTTTGCATAAGTAGTATCGGAGCTATTGGTTTGAGATGTCAAAATTGTGAGAATGACGAGATCAAAGTTTGATGTGGAGCTCTTTAAAGGGAAGAATAATTTTAGTTTGTGGTATACTACAGTGTTTTTAATTTGTGCCATATTTCTACAAAGGATATCTTGTATAATAATGATTAGTTAAAGTTTTGAAAGATAAGAAGCCATCAACAATTAAAGATGAAGAATGCAAGGATTTACAACAAAAAGTTGTAAGGACAATTCAATTGACTTCAGCCCCCTAAAGTGAAGTATGATGTGCTAGATGAGACATCTCTAAGTAATTTGTGTAAGAAATCAACAGATTTATTATGTTAAAGTTGCTCACTAACCAGCTGTATTTGAAGAGAGAACAGTATGGATTGAATACGGATAAGAGCATCAATGTTTAAGGGACCACAATGTTAATTACTCAGTTGGCTAGTTTGGGTGTAAAGATTGAATATGAGCCAATAATCCTTTTGCCCTCTTTACCATCATCTTTTAAAAGTTTAGTAACATTAATGATAATTGGAAATAAGTTAGTGATGGGGGAGGAAGTTATTACTGCTATTTTGAAATATGTGAAATTAAAAGTAGCAATAATGATGGTGTTTTTGTTATGACTTATAGTTGTGGTAGAGGTAATTTGAGTGGAAGATAGGGAGGAAATAGTAAATCAAACTCAAGTCGAGACCACAAATAGACTGTATTCATAAAGAATGTTACTACTGTCATAAGAAATGACACATCCAGTATAATTGTAGGAAGATGAAAAAAGTATTGCAGAATTCAATCAATTTGAAAATAGTTGTGGAAAATTTGCAAATGTTGTAGTTGAACCTAAAGGGTTTTACAAATTTTGTAATTAGAGATAATGGTGCATTTGAGAATGGTGTGCATACTATTGATGTGATTAATGAAAAGAAAAAGACAAATGATCCATTATGTGATGAATGGGTGATGGATTATGCTTGCCCTTTTCATATTTGCTAAAAGAAGGAATGTTTGATAAAGTTAAAGGTTGCAAAGATGAATATGTGAAACTAGCTAATGATGAATATGTGGAGATTGAATGTATTAATAGTGTGAAAATTGAGATATATGATAGAAGTATCAAAATACTTGGCAATATGAGGTATGTTCTTAAGTTTAAAAGAAATTTAATTTCCTTAAATAAATTGGATTCATTGAGTTATGGATGTTCTTTAAGAAATGGAATCATAAGAGTTAACCAATTTCTTGTGATTATGAAGAGAGAAAATAATGGCGGACTTAAAGGGGGTTAGTGGGGTCCACTACCCCTAAACTTTAAAAAAAAAATAGTATTAGTTCTTAAAAAAAATGAAAAAAATCTTTAATCAGCCCCCAAATTTTATTTTATAATGTTAAGCCTCCCTAAAAGATATGTAATTATGGGCTTACGTGAATTGAAATTTTTTAATCGTGGGTGTTATGTCTTATTTTGTGATAAATTTATTAGATTTATCTATTTAGTTTTTAATTTAATTTAATTATTTTTATATTGGTTTTAGTATTTTATTTTATGTTATTTTTATGTTGTGGTGGTATATTGTACAGATCTTATGCAATTGGTGAAGAATTGAGCTTAAATGTAGAGAAAGGGAGAAGACATGCCCATGTCTGAAGGGATATAAGCTACTAGACGAATTCCTTAAATGTGCATAAATTAGAGTTAGAGGCATGCTCTTAGACATGGCTATATCTTTGAGTGTGGAGGCTACTGGATGAAATTACACATTTTAAGAATCAGAGACATGCCCATGTCTTGACGCATGTCTCTCATTATTTCATAAGCATCCAATATGCACTGTTTATTCATATCAAAATGGTGTGTTGCATATTTTCAACTTCAAACAATGTATTCTAAAAAATGTGGCATGTTCCAAGTCCTATCTAAGAAATATGGGCATGTTTCAAGGCATATTCTCCCTTATAGATATACAACTTTGTGCCGTTCAATGAAAGGGCTGATTTTCACAATTCAAACTCTAGTTTTTTTTTTCCTTTCATTTTTATTTTCTATGTCAATAAACTAGTTTAGTCAATTGTTCCTAGTTTTAATTCAAGGATTATTGGATTTGAAATCAATTTGCGTCAAGAATTGAAATCAAGCTTTGAGATTTATTGACTCAAATAGTATTTTATCCCTAACTTTATTTTAATCTTTATTTCAATTCAATTTATATTATTGTTCTTGATTATTGAGCATGATGATGGATATAATTGTGATTAATTTATTGATTGAATTGATTATGATCAAATTGATTATGAGTTAAATATTTTATGTCTAAAGCTAGGATGATCCATTTGAATGAATGTATTAGGGCTAGCTATTTGATGATTTATTTTGTTTTTCTCTATTAAATTGTGCTAATTGTGATTCTTCAATTTTCTGACCAATTATTGATAAACTCTAGATATTGAATAAGGTCGAGAGATAAATTTAATACTATGTTTAGGTTCAGTAGAAGATTAGATATGAATCAAAATATATTACCTAATTAATAAATTGATAATTACTTTAATTAATTCTAATTAGGTATTAATTTGAGAATATGAGAGTTATTGGATTTTTATCCTATATTAGTCTTGATTAATTTATCAGTTTTGGCAAAATAGCTTATTAAATTAATTAGCCTAACATGGGATCTTAATTGAATGACTCTAAACCTTAGACTTTCTTTTAATTGATGCTTAGAACATTTAATTTTTTATTTTTATTTAATTAATTATTATTTCTTTTTATTATTCATAAATCTATCTTTGATTAGAGAGTTTAGGTTTGCATTTGTGTTTATGATTTGTTGAAATTATAGGATAGTAAGTTAATTATAATTACACCTTGGTATATTTCCTTAACTCCACGAGAAATCAAGCTCAGAGTGAACTCATTACTACCTTCGATGTGATTCGTTCACTTGCGAGCATTTAAATTTGTTTGAGCTTAAATTAGTCAAATTTAAGTGCAATAGTGGCTATAATTTTCTACACCAAATGAATTTGTAAATAAATAATTATAAATTAATAAATAAAAAGAGAAAATGTTTGGATGTGAACATATGTTATATTTTGGGCAAAGACCAAAAACTTTTACCTTCCTTAAAAAGCTAACAAAACTCTACACAAAAACAAATAAGCTTCTTCTCTAGTAGAGAGAGTACGACGTAAGAGATGAAGAGAGGTAAAAGAAAAGAAACAAGGGAATGAACTAATTGATTCAACCCATCAAAGAAACAACAAAATGAAGATCACTTGAATTGCAATTGATAGAGTTTCAAAGAAACGAAAAAAAAATATTTAATTATTTTTCTTTTCACTGTCTTCTTAAAATTTTTATTTTTATTTTAGGTTTCAACTTCTATTTTACTGTTTCTAAATTCTACATTATCCAACATCTTTTTTTATTTATTTTATTTTATTTTTTCTTTTTCTTTTTTATAATAACAAATTTTTTAGTACATAAAAGAAGGAATATTGTTATATATTGACTCTATTATAGTTTTTGTTTAATTGTTATTACAATTATAGTTTAAATTGATAGAACAAAATTTTTATTTAGAACAAAACAATGAAAATATATAAAATTGTCATGTTGCCTGCTAAGTCAAATTTCTAGTTTTGTCACTAGGTGAAAAATTTAGAAAAAGAAATATTTACATATTAGTTGGTAGCAAAATTGTTGATGGTGTAACATATAGTAGAACTTGTAATGAATTGAAGAACAAAAGTGCATTTATGATGACATTTACAAAAAGGATGCAATTCAAAGATTAAGTTGAAGAACTGAAAATTTAATGGAATTTGAGTTAAGGCGGAGATTATTAGGGTTTTGTTTCAAATTTCTAATTAGAAAAGGATTTTGCTTAATAATAAAGTTTTATATTTAATTTAGTATCCAAGTTGAATTTCAATTTGGATTGGAAGCCTATATATAAGTAAGGTTTTAGTCATATAATAGTCGTGAGGTTAATTATTAGAAGAGATTGTAGTAGATACTTTTGGTGTTATCCAAGTTGAATTTGAATTTGGATTGGAAGCCCATATATAAGTAAGGTTTTGGTCATATAATATTAGTGAGGTTTATTATTATAAGAGATTGTAGTAGAGACTTTTAGTGTTAAGCCATAATAGTATGATGTGATATAAAATACATGGATAGAGTACCTTTATATAAAATTGTAAGAAGTTATTTTGTGAGTGTTTAATTAATTGTTGATTATATCTATTGATTTATTAGTAGATTTGATTGGTGAAGTAGATTTATGTCAAACCACATTAAATTTAAATTCTTAAATTTTATATTATTTATTATTTGTGGTATTTTACATAACATATGTACATTAATATATGTATTAATAATTGACTTATCATATGTGTTCATCCATCTAAATACAAATATTGAGAAATCTAATTGTTGGTGCTAAAATTTGGCACAAGGGTGAATTGGTAATTGCGCGGGTGTGCCACATGCGGATGAAGGTGCACAAGCCTATAGATTGCACCTTTTTGACTTTTTACTGTGACCCTCAAATTTGTACCCTTAGGATCTGACCGCAACTTGACACTTGCTAAGATTAGTGCGCTATGTAGAGCCCGTATGGCGGTCTCGCTAGCCAGTTAGCGGGTAGAGGTCAAGCGGGCAGTGCCCTGTTGAAACATAAATTTTCTGAATCTTTCACCTTCAGATAACCAACACTCCATCATGACCTATAGAATCAAATTGGGCCAAGATCGAATCAAGAACGAATGAAAATGGGCCAAAAAATGAGCTGCGGTAACTCGCAACATATTGCGATTACCGCAACCTACACTGTGGTTATCGCAGACATCCTTGTGGTAGCCAATTGGCTACTGTAGCCAGCCCTATGATTACCACAAAGCTCTTTGTGGTTAACGCAAGCTTCAGACAGTTGCTGCAGCTTGTTCTGACAGAATCTCACACCGAGAAATCACCCTTTTAAGCCTCTACACCCCCTTATAAATACCTTTCACCTCATAAAAACTTTGGGATACAATTACATGCTTATATACTCCCCCTAAAGCTTTCTAAACCCTATTCCTAAGCCTGCCAATCATTAAAACCCTCTTTCTAAACCTCTAAATCTTTAAAACCCCATTCTAAAACTTCTTCCATCACCTTAAACCTTATTCATAAGTTTCCTAATCACCTCAAACCTTATTCATAAGCTTCCTAATCATCTCAAACCCTATTCATAAGCCTCCTAATCACCTAAAACCCTATCTTTAAGCCTTCTAATCATGAAAAGGTGCAACTCAAGTTCTTTCTTTCAAAGGGAATTCATGGTAATCAAGCAAAGGTGCGATCCGAGTCCTTCCAAGAAGAGTTTTCGCTACTCAAGAGTTCTTTTTACAAAAGGAGTGCTCATGATATCCCCAAACCAAGGTTAACTTAAATATGATGTGAAGCTCACTACCTACATTCCTCGCCGCCGAAAGCCAAAGGTAAAAGTTCATTCCTTTTCCTTTTCAATTCCAATTTTAAGATCTAAATCTAAAAAGATCTAATTTTTGTTAATTAAAATCTAGTCTAATTAACAAATCCCTAAGCCCTTAAAATCAATCAAAACATGATAACAAAGGTAATGACTTAAAAACCCCTCCTTCGTAAGAAGGAAGAATTGCGTGGGATTTGATTCACATTCAAAGGGATACACAGGCTTGCCATCTCTAAGGCATTCAACTCCACTAAAATTAACAACTTCTTCTCTCTATCACATTCTTCACATAGTCTAAGATCGAAATTATTTTTTCTTAAATAAAAGTCTGACTTTTAATTCCTTTTATTATAATTGTTTTATTTTTTTTTCTTATTGTAGTTGTTTAGATTATATTTGGGGAATGTGTGCTTTTCCTAAAACTAGTAACGGCTAGATGAAAGATCCCCTAATTTGATATCTTAACTTGCAATAATTTTAATTAATTTTCCTTTATTTTTTGCATTTTATAATTGTCATTATCTCATATTTGTCATGCATTTCGCAAGTAATATTTATTTCATCCATCATATTATATTTGTTCATGCATATATAAAAATGTCCTTTTATGAAAGCTATTTTGTATTTAAGCCAAACTAATTTTTTTGTATTGTTTTAACTAAAACCTAGTCCCCGAATCCTCTTTGGTCATTCAAGGACTAGTGCTTTTCCTTGGGATAAATGGTATAATTTTAGAGTCAATCAAATTGGGTTTTTCCTTTAATTTTCCTAACTAAAATAAACAAAATTAAAGTGGCGACTCATTTTACAAATAAAAATTTACAAAATACAAATTTCTGACTCATATTGGGTTCCAATTATGATGTTTCTCCCAATGAGCATTTCGATTCCCTTTAGTGGATCGAGACTAGTGCTCTGGTGAGGCGTCACACTTACCAAAGATTGTGGATACCATGATTTCCTTACACAGTATGTCCGAATTCTCAATGGCGATAGTAACTATGGAAATAAAGTAAATAGTGATGTAACAAAAGGAATTTTTATTGAGTGATTGCAATGACTATAGTAAGCTTGGAATCAGAAAGCAGAAAAAGAAAATTATGCCTGATAGGGCTGATAAAAGGCACAGGGCTTGTTGAGTGGTTGATTGGTTGGGGCCTATATATGAAATATCATTTAACTTAAATACTCCCTAGGAAATAACTGCTTCATCACTGTTACGTTTTCAGTAACTGTTGTTCCACTCCCAAGGATAGTGCAACTGCTGGTAACCTCCATAAACTGCTCTCTCTGGAATTGTCCATAGCCATTTGGAATATCAACTATCACTGGAGTTGACATGTGAATCTCTATAGGCTTTACTACTCAATTTGGGCTTGAATTTTAATGGGCCTTTTACAATTATAACAAAAAAAAAATATTATGGTGCAAACAATGCTCTCCGCATACAGTTTGATTGAAAATCAAATTATATGGATGAAAAATTATACCTTTAATGTCTAACTTCCATAATGAAAACAAGAAATTCCACAGTCTTGAATTCCAAAGAACAAAATCTCCATAGGCTTCCCGGTACATCAATTCCACATGCAAAATTAAATTTTTTTTTTCACAACTTCATTTTATTTCCCTTCACCAAGCTAATAATTAAAAAATCCTAATCATCTTTTAACTCTTTTCAACAACTTCAAGGATTAGGAATTTTTAAATACCCAAGAATTAACCACACATTTTCAAAAAATTCACCTAATTTACCATAAAATTCTTGACATATGCAAGTTTTTCTCTCTTCTCTCTCTTTCTTTTCCCTTTGCCAATCCAACCTTCTTTTTTTTTTTTTTTTTTTTTTCTCTATTGTTGACATCTACTACTCCTTTGTTGCTAGTGTTAGCTTGTCGTCATCTAGCGATTCTCGACTGGTAATTTTAACTTAGCAATTTCAGCTTCCAAAGGTGAGCTTTTTGAGTTCTTTTCTTGCAATTTTCATGGGTTTTCATTTCTTGTTTTTTCCTTCGCCAATTTGGATGAATTTCATGTTTTTCTTTAATCTTGCTGCTGAATTTTTTCATTTTTGAGTGGCAAATTAGCTAGGAAAGGATTTGAATTTTAGTAGTTAAAATGCCAAATTTTCTTGAAACCCATATGGGTGGAATTTTCCTTTGTATTTAAAATTTAAATTTTGCAAGTTTGTTGAGAATATTGAGCTGAAATTTTTGGAAATTATATTTACTATAATTTAATTTATTAGCTAGGATTAATCTAACAAATATAAAAAATAATTTATTTCCAGCCTTGAAATTATTAGCCTGAAAAATAAAATAAAATCCACATTTGTTAAATATTTGTATAGCTAATAGAATTAAAATTCACAGTAAATATATTGGAAAAAGTTGAGAAAATTGGATACTGTAACTTTCATGATCTATGGAATTTAGGTGCATTGCTGTGGATTTTATTGCTCAAATATTTTAGCCAGAAATTCCTGTTGAATTTTAGCTCTGGAATTTATTTGGTGGAATTTAGGCTTTTATGCATTAGCTTGTAAACTCAATACCTAAATTTAAGTCCATAGGTACTGGTGAATTTGAACAACTAAGGCCAACTCATATACATTACTGTACTAAAATATAATTGGCTATGGTGTATGATGATTTTGGCATTTCTGCCTGCAATTTCACTAGTGACTAGGAATTTTGGATTGTGAAATGGTGAATTTAAGCCACAATATATATGAATACAAAGATAAGAATCTAAACTATGTACCTTATGCGCAGGTTCCACCATGGCCTTTTCCTCTTTACTATCTTCACCAACCCCTATAGCTATGGACTCTTGTGATCTTTATCTGGATGAGTTGTTCACTAGCCATTCATTCGTAGCTTTTGCAACTGATTCCATAGGCAAAAGTCTTAGGCTATGGAGCATGATCATTTTCTCATCATCATCAAGCAACAATGCATTACTCAATAGAGCAGCCTGAAAGACATATTTTCATTCATTCCTTAGTGAGCTACTCTACAACATTTATTCCCTAATTTTTTTATGAATTGTATTATAGACCTATTGATTGAATTGTTGAGAAGAATTGAATACTATTGAACAGGTCTTGATATAATGCAAAGCCACTAAGGCTATTTTTATATCCATGCCTTGAAATGAAAAAGTCTAAGGCCTCTTGCATTTGCAAAAATTCTTGAGATGAATCTATTGCCCTTGATGATAATGATTGACTCATACAACTATGTCATTTGCACTAAACACTTGCACAGATTCACTTCAGCCATTCTTTTTATATCACTCATGCAGCCATGACATTTTTATAATCAGCCACAAAGGCCTGATATTTGCTTGCTGTTGATTTTGATCACTTGCTATGGCCTGAGACCATTTGTGTTGCTTACTGTTATACTATAGATATTTTATTGGGAACTAGAAAAGTTTAGAAACATTGAAATACAAAGTAACTGAAATAAAATAATAGAAATAGAAAAAGAAAAAAGCGGCCAACAAGCCTACTTCTTTATTTATGTACAAAAGTGGCTAAAGAGCTAACTTACTGTAGAACAATAACATAGCCATTGGATTGGCTTTACATCATCCCTAGGTCCTTAGAGAAAATTAATTTTAAACACTATGGACCTAAGTTACATTTGTTCCTTTTACTTTTGCTCTATCTTTTTCCATATAATGGGAAAAACTCTTTTTAGGTACTTCACTATGGAATATAATTCACTAATAGGAGTCCTCTAGAGCTTGCCATAAGTTTGAAACTATTGACATCCCTTAGTGTACCTAATGCAATCCTTCAAGATAGTTAGCCAGTAATGGCCATGTTTTCTGATATGCCCTTTTATCTTTAGTCTAGCCAGGTGATGACCACATACTTCCTCATGCACTTGTTGTATCATTTCTAATGCATCTAACATACTTAAGCACCTTAACAGTAGACCATTAGATCCTTTCCTATAAAGATTACTCTCCAGTATGATATAGTTCTATGCCTATACCTTTATTTTGTATGACACTCTTTTGCTTGGATTGTCAAAGTATTTCTTCAAGTTAGCTCTCCAGTCCCTTGCAATATCAACCATTGTGTTGAATATATAAACTTAGATGAATTTGGGAAGTGCCTTTTTTAGGTCATGCATCTGTAGGATTTCTTCATTTTCAACAGGCTCCTCCTCATAAGTTAACTCAGCTCTATAAGAACCATGGAATTCTTTCACTTCTAGTCTCTTTATAGTCTGCTGCATATATGCTTTGAACATAGCAGTTACAGCTATTGTGATTTCCATAGGTAGGATCCCTAAAGTCTTAGCAAGCTCCCTAATGAAAACTGATGTTGCCACCTCTGTAGAAATTAGATTCTCTTCAATTTATCCTAGGCAATGTAGCATTCTGAGTGGCATGATATTTACTGCCGACACATTGTCTATTAGAACTGAGGTGATGGATCTCCCTTTGACGTGTGCCATGATAAATAGTGATTTTTTGAAAATTTCAAAAATCAACTTCTTAGATTGGTGAGAATTAGCTGCTTGTATAGCTAGTCCATTATAGAAATCTTCCTCCTTAGGGAAAGTTACTCGCCAAGCCTTATGAACTTTGATCTTAATGACATTCCCTTCTTTAGATTTGGATTGAAAGATAATAGGTAGTTCTACTATTGTAGTAGCACATCGATTTCCTACCATCTAATTCCACTCACTCCACCCTGTAGCAATAATAGACTCTATAGGCATATCAACATTAAAAAATTTAGAGTAAAATACCTTGGAATCCCCAATAGATCTTATTTAGAACTCTTAGAGTTCTCAGTCACTTTCCTGTTGAATTTGCTTTTATTGACTTCCCTAAGAGGAAAATCTTGTGGATTGCCTATCTTTTGGTCTCCACCATTTGTATCTGCAATTTGCATTTTCGAGTCTTAGTGAGTGACTTAGGGAACTTATTATTTTCAATAAGAATCCACTTTTGGATAGGTTCCACAGCAAGAGGAATAATAAACTTAGGTTGGCTCCTTTGGAACTTGTATTGGTGAGTTATTCCTAGTGATTTTTCTGGTAGCCTATCTCTCTACTGAGATAGTTTAGGTTTACGAATCCACTTGTGGATATGTTCCACAGTAGGAGGAACAATGAAGCGAGATTGGCTTCTTTGAAATTTGTATTAGTGTGTAACCCTTAGTAAATTTTTTGGTAGCCTATCTCTCTAGTGAGATGGCTTGGGTTTAGGAATCCATAGTTTATAACTTTTTTCCCTATGGACCTTCGGTGGACAATTGTCTTTCCACTTGTCATCAGAAATCAGTAGGGACTTGCGATCAATAGCCACAAAATTAATAATGGCCACTGGTGGATCAATGATCAATGGATTCTTCTTCTCAGGGAATTTAAGCACCCCCTTGTTGATCTTGTCCACTTCAATGTCCACAAAAACTTGCTCCTTAAGGACTTGTGAAATAATAGGCTGAGGAATCCTATTGACTACTAGTGCCAAGTTCACTAGCCCTTCTCTATTGAAACTTGCATCATTGTCATACATAGTAGGATGATTGATAGGGTTAGTGTTAGTATGCAACTATTGTGGTGAAACTTGCCTTGGATTGCTAATGGGCACAGTATTTGGTTCTTCCCCTTATGATAAGGTGAAAAGCTTTCATCAGAGTGGTGGGAATCACTAGCCTCCTGTTGAGCAAAATGTTACCCCCTGAGTTCTTCTGAGGGCTGCCTAGTAGGCCTATGGACAATAGCCTGCCTAGGGCTTTACGGTGGAGTAAGTATACTAGTTAATGATTTATAGAGTAAAGCTTGATTTTTTGAAACTTTGTCATATACCTTTTGAGACTATCTATTCATTTCATCAAATATTCTGTGTAACTTACTATTAGAGGAAATAGTAACATCAATAGGCCTAGGAATATTACCTAGATCTCAAACAGTAGGACTTGCTGGAATTTCCATCTCTGGTATGTATTTCCAGTGAACTGATTGTGGAGAAGCTAATTCACGCTTTATTTGTTCCACAAGCTGTGGAACACGTCCTTTATGCATTGCTGTTGCAGTGTCATCCCATGGTTCATAGGAACCAGTGATGTTATATTTTCCAATAAAACTTCTTATTCTTGATGCAATGAGAGTGGGTCCCATTAGGCATGCCAAAAATATTGTTGGTGCTAAAATTTGGCATAAGGGTGAATTGGTAATTGCGCGGGTGTGCCATGCGCGGATAAAGGTGTACGAGCCTATAGATTGCACCTTTCTGACTTCTTACCAAAGATTGTGGATACCCTAATTTCATTACCACAGTTTGTTTGGATTATCAATGGCGATAGTGACTATGGAAATAAAGTAAACAGTAATGTAACAAAAGAAATTTTTATTAAGTGATTATAATGATTATAGTAAGCTTGGAAACAAAAACTAGAAAAAGAAAACTATACCTGATAGGGCTGATAAAAAGCACAAGGCCTATTGAGTGGTTTATTAGTTAGGGCCTGTACATGAAATATCATTTAACTTAAATACTCCCTAGGAAATAACTGCTCTATCACTGTTACATTTTTAGCAACTATTGCTCCACTCCCAAGGACAATGCAACTGCTAGTAAGCTCCATAAACTTCTCTCTCTGAAATTGTCCACAGTCATCTGGAATATCAACCGTTACTAGACTTTACATGTGAATCTCTATAGATTTACTGCTGTGAGGCCTCACCCAAGCACCAGCCTAGTTGGTAAGAGGGAATTGGGATGCTCATTTTGGTTTAGACTCATGATGAGACCCTTGGGTTTAGATTTGGTTGATTTTAAAATGATTTTTAGAGTCACCACCTTAATTTTATTTAGTTGGGAAAATATTAAGGAAAAAACTCAAGTTGACTCTAATTTATTAATTTTTACTTTAATTTGCCCATTGATAAATCACTATTCTCGACTCAAGTTGAGCTTGGGGGCTAGGTTTTTGGTTTTCAATAATCTAAATTTGGCTCTTAAGTTTAATTTGACTTTAGAAAAATTGATTTCATGAATGACATTTATAAGATGATGCTAAAAAAAAATACATGAATATGGCATAAGATGAATGCATGGTGTATGGGGGATTAGTAAAACAATTAAAGTAAATATTTACAAATTATATTAATTATAAAAAGGGGAAGGAAAATTGATTGGGATTTGGATTTTAAGTTTGGATTTAGATTCCAAATGTGCCTACGTACCCCATTCAATGGAGATTAAAACCCACGTAGTTCGTTCCACAATTAAGTGGAGGGGTTTAAGGGTTGACTGAATTGATTGATTTAATTTGGGTTTGAGAGGAAAAGGCTTATACTTTGACCTTTGCTGGACAGATGGTTTTACCGAACCGGAGTTCCGTTTTATTAGGACTGGGTGATTGGACAGATTGAAAGATTAATTAATTAATTAAAATGGTTAATTAACTAATTAATATGATGAAAAAGGATGGATGGATTAATTAATTAAAAATATTAATTAATTAATTTGGATAAATAGTGTATTAAGAAAAAGGATTAATTTGATTTTTGAAAAAAAAGAATGATTTTTGAAAAAAGAGTGATTAATTAATTAATTAAAAAGATTAATTAATTAATTAATTGAGAGATTAATTAATCAATTAATTGAGTGATTAAGTTTTAGTTAATTAAAAAGATTAATTAATTTGGTTAGGGTGAGGTAATTAATTAATTCAAAAGATTAATTAATTAATTAGAGAGTGATTGGAGGGGGAAGAAGGAAGGAATTTGAGGATAGCAATTTACTCAAATTCAAGAGGCGTGTTGAAATGAAAGATGGAGGGGGTTATTTATAGGAGAGTGGGTGAGGGTAGTTTAGCTAGTGAAAATGTGAAAAGACAATGAGGGATAGGGCTAGAAAGGGCTGAAAATTGAACTGGAAAGGGTAAAAGGGTTATTTCCTATACAGGAGGGGGGCCCACTAGCGTCAGAAGTTGTAGCGCCCTATGCAGCACTGCACACGTTAGGCTATTGTGACAAGCCACATATAGGGCATGCGGCGCTGCACAGTTCTAACGTGGCGCCACATGCCTGTCATGCGGCATGCTACATGGCCTTGACACATTTTTTGAGATTTTTTTTTTTATGGATTGGTTGGTATGGAACCTAGGAAATTTGGATGTTTAGTGGTAATGTAATTAAAGGCTAAAACTTGCTAACTAGTTAGCAGGACCACTATAACTGCCCTGCGTAGCGCGTTAAACTTAACAGGTGCTAAGGCTACAGTTGGATGATGAAGGTGCAAAATTAAGGGTTCACAACTACTCAATTTGGGCTTAAATTTTAGTGAGCCTTTTATAATTATAACAAATAAAAAAAATATTATGGTGCAAACACAAATAATTGTTGTAAAATGAGCAATGAGAACTTTATTTATCTCATGTTTTATTAAATCCTTTATAATCATGGTGTAAAATCCAAGTGAAAAATTACCAATTATGGAAAAGTTGGTGTATTTAATGAGCAAGGATTTTAAAAGATATTGTCTTAGAGAATGAGCTTCTTTTTCTTCTTTTTTAATTTTTGCGGATCATAATCTGAGTTATGCTTGGAATCTGTTTAATATAATTTAATTTATTTATTATTATATAATACAAATCATTAAAAATAATAACTTTTCACAAATTTATACTACATATAAAGGTATAAAGGGGGATAAGCAAAATTACGTAAGAGTTTGTTTGCACCACAATATTTTTGAGTCAAAATTGTCAAAGGGCCCATTAATATTCAAGCCTGAGTTGAACAATAAGGTTTATAGAGATCTATTAATCAAATCTAGTGATGGTTGATATTCTAGATATTTATAGAGAACTCTAAAGAGATTCTATAGCAGTTATTGGAGGTTATCAACAATTGATCTATCCTAAGGAGTGGAGCAACAGTTACTGAAATGTAGCAGTGGTAGAAAAGTTATCTCTTAGGAATTATTTAAGCTAAATGATATCTCATGTACAAAGGCCCAACTAATCAATCACTCAACAGCCCCTGTGCCTTTTATCAGCTCTATCGGACATATTTTTCCTCTTTTGCTTTCTATTTTCCAGCTTTTTATAATCACTGCAATCAGTCAATAAAAATTTCTTTTATTCCATTACTATTACTTTACCTTTATAGTTACTATTTATTTGCTATTGAAAGTCCAAAGTACTATGGTCAGAAAATTTGGCAATCCACAGTTCATTGATAAGAAGTTAGAAAGGCACAATTCATAGGCTCGTGCACCTTTATTCGTACATAGCACGTGCATGCAATTACTAATTTACACTTGTGCCAAATTTCACAGCCAATAATATTTTTAGCACACCCACTAAGACTTACTCTCATGGCATCAAGAACAAGAAATTTTGTTGGAAAATACATTGTCGCTGGTTCCTATGAACTGCAAGATGACACTGCAAACAACAGTGCAGGTCCATACCTTATGGAGCAAATCAAGCATGGATTGGCTTCTCCACAGCCAATCCACCAAGACAACATACAAGAGCCAGAAATTCCAACAGGTCTTGTTGTTGGAAGTCAAGGTAATGCTTCAAGTCTATTGATACTACTTTTCCAATAAATAGTCTATAAATGATTTTTGAAAAAAAGCATAGGAAATCAAAGAATCAAACTTTGATTTATCAAGCACTGCTTGGTTTGGTAACTTCACCACAAAGCCCTAGACAGGCTGTGGTCTATAGGCCTACTAGGCAACCCTAAGACGAACTAAAGGGGCAATTTTTTGCTCAACCGGAGGCTAGTGATTCCCACTGCCCTAGAGAAAGCTTTTTACCACCTCACAAGAAGAAAGAACCAAAGACTATGCCCACTAGCAATCCAAGGCAAGTTTTTTCACAACAGTTCTATGTTAACACTAACCCTATTGATCATCCTATTGTGTATGACAATGATGCAGGTTTTAATAGAGAAGGGCTAGTGAACTTGGCACCAGCAGTCAACAGGATTCCATGGCCTATTATTCCACCCGAAGTCCCTAGGAAGCAAGTTCCTATGGACAAGATCAACAAGGAAGTGCTTAAATTCTTTGAGAAGAAGATTTCCATGATCACCGATCCACCAGTGGCCACTATTAATGTTGTGGCTGTTGATCACATGTCCCTAGTGAATTTGTGAAAAGACAAGAGTCCACCGACTGCTCATAGGGGGAAAAGGTCTCAATTATGGATTTCTAAACCTAAGTCATCTTACCATAGAGATAGGCTGCTAGAAAATTCACCAAAGGTTACACACCAATACAAGTTCCAAAGAAGCCAACCTCAAAACTTTGTTCCTCCTACTATGGAACCTATCCACAAGTGGATTCCTATAGAACATAAGAAATTCTCTAAGTCACTTACTAGGACTTAGAAATGCAGGCTACAAAGACAATGGGTTAAGGCTAGAAGACAAGCCAATCCACAAGATTTTGCTCATAGGGAAGTCAATAGAAGCAAATTCAAGAGAAATGTGATTGAGAACTGTAAGAGTTCTGAACAAGATCTACTGGAGATTCCAAGGTATTTTACTCTAAATTTCATAGTGTTGATATACCTATAGAGTCTATTATTACTACATGTTGGGGTGATGTGGAATTAGATGGTAGGAAATGGATGTGCTGCTGCAATAGTAGGACTGTCTACTATATTTCAATCTAAACTTATAGAGGATGTCATTGACATCCTGGTTCTTAAGGCTCTGAGGCAACTTTTCCTAGGGAGGAAGATTTTTATAATGGAGTGGCTATACAAGCAACTGGTTTTCACCAACCCAAAAAGGTCATTTTTGAAAATCCAATATAATACAAATGATAGGAAATTTATTCCAACCAAATTCTTCCTATTTCGATAACCTGGTTCTTACCAGAGTTATATATGAACAATGAGGAAGAACAGAACCCCCCCTTTTTTTTTATTTATTTTTGTTTGCCTCTTTCCTGTTCAAAGAGAAAAGAAAGTCGTTCTTTTATTTTATTAAAGAAAGTAGTTCTTTTTTTAGTTATTAAATCTTTTATTAGTTATTAAAAATGATTAAATTAAGTGAATTATGTCAAGGCATATGTTAATGGGAGATCCATTACCAGAGTTCTAATAGACAATGGGTCAACAGTAAATATCACACCACTCCAAATACTACATGCCCTAGGAGAAATTGAAGAGGACCTAATTTCTATAGAGATGGCATCATCAACTATCATTAGGGTGCTCACTGAGATTTTAGGAATCTTACATATGAAAATCAAAGTAGTTGTAACTGCCATGTTCAAAGCATATGTACAGTACACTATAGAGAGATTGGAAGTGGAAGAATTCCATGGTACATATAGAGTTGAAGTAACTTATGAGGAGGAGCATGTTGAAAATGAAGAAATTCTATAGGTGCATGACCTAGAGAAGGCACCTACCAAATTCATCCAAGTTGATATATTCAACACAAAGGTCGGCATTACTAGGGACTGGAGAGCTGACCTAAAGAAATACTTTGACAATCTAAGCAAGAGTGTGCCATACAAAATAAAAGTACATGTAAAAATTATGTCATGCTAGAGAGTGATCTCTATACGAAAGGATTTAATGGTCTATTGTTAAGGTGCTTAAGTGTCTCAAATGCATTGGATATGATACAATAAGTGCATGAGGAAATGTTTACCAGTGATTTTCTATAGGGATCTAGGGATGACGTAAAGCCAATCCCATGGCTATGTTATTGCTCTACTACACATTGGCTCCCTAGCCACTTTATAAATAAATAAAGAAGTGGGCCTGTTGGCCACTTTTTATAATTTCTAATTTTTATTTATATGTTTTTCTTACTTAGTTTATGTTTTTTTTTTTAATTTTATAATTCCCAATAAAATATTTGTAGTATAATAGTAAGTAACACAAAAGGCCTCAGTCCATACTAAGTGAGCAAAATTAACAGCAAGCAAACATCAAGGTTTTATGGTCGACTATGCAATGACATGGCTACATGATTCTATCATCATCAACAAGGGCAACAAATTTATCCTTACAATAGATGTAAATGCAAGAGGCCTTAGACCTTCTCATCTCACAATATAGAAATAAAATAGCCTTAGTGGCAGTACATTATGAGACCTATTCACAATATCCATGGTTATTCTTAATAAATTCAAATAATAAGTCTGGAATACAGTTTACAAAAATTGGGGAATGATGTTGTAGGGTAACTCACTGAAGAATGGAGAAACTTTCGAGGTGCTCTAGTGAGTAATGCATTATTACTTGATGATAATTAGAAAATGATCACACTCCATAGCCTAAGATTTTTGCCTATTGAATCTACTGCAGCAGCTATGGATGAATGGCTAGTGAAAAACTCATCCAGATGAAGACTACAAAAATTGCAACTATAAGGGTTGGTGAAGACAGTAGAGAGGAAGAGGCCATGCTGGAACTTGCACATAAGGTACACAGTTCAAATTCTTATATTTGTATTCATATATAATTTGGCTTAAATTTACCATTCCATAATCCAAAATTCCTAGTCAATAGTGAAAATTTCTAGTAGAAATGCTGGAATATCATACATAGTAGCCAATTATATTTTACTATAGTAAAGTACATGAATTGAACTTAATTGTTAAAATTCACCAGTACCTATAGACCAAAATTCAGCTATTGAGTTTCCAAACCAATGCACAAAAAACCTAAATTCTACCAAAATAAGTCCTAAAATAATTCTTGGAGCCCAAATTCAATAGGAATTTCAGGCCAAAATATTTGAGAAACAAAATTCATTGCAATGTACTCAAATTCCACAGACCATGAAAGTTACAATAACCAATTTTCTTAAAATTTTCCAATATATTCACTGTGAATTTTAATTCTATTAGCTATAAAAATATTTAACAAATATGAATTTTATTTTATTTTTTAGGCTAACAACTCTAAGGCCAAAAATAAATTATTTTTCATATTTGTTAGATTAATCTTAGCTAATAAATTAAATTATAGTAAATATATATAAAATTTCCATAAAAATTTCAGCTAAATATCCTCAACAAACTTGCAAAATTCAAATACGACAGGAATTTTCACCCATATGAGTTTCAAGAAAATCAAGAAATTTTGTCATGTTAATTGCTAAAATTCAAATTATTTCCTAGCTAATTTGTCACCCAAGCATAAAAATTAAGCAGCAAAGGGATTAAAGAAAACCATGAAATTCATCCAAATTGGCAAAGGAAAAAGCAAGAAATTAAAACCCATGAGTTTTACAAGGAAACCACTGAAAAGTGTAAGAAAAAAACTCAAAAAACTCACTCTTGGAAGCTGAAATTGCTAGGGGAGAATCAGCAATCAGGGGTTGCTTGATGACAACGAGTTAATGCTAGCAACAAAGGGGTAGTAGAGGAAAAAAAAAAAAGAGCTGAATCGACAAGAGGGAAAAGAAAGAGAGAAAAGAGAGAAAAACTTGAGTAGGTAAAGAAAAATTTCTTTTTTGTGGTAAATTATTTGAATTTTTGAAGATGTATGGATAACTCTTAGGTATCTAAAAATTCTTAATCCTTGAAGTTGTTGGAAAGAGTTAAAGGATGATTAGGAATTTTCATTATTGGCTTGGTGAAGGGAAATTAAATGAAGCTATGGAAAAATTGATTTTGCATGTGAAATTGATACACTAGAGAGCCTGTGGAGATTTTATTCTTTGGAATTTTCCTCAAGGAATTTTAGATCTCATTATGGAAGTTACACACTGGAGGTATAAATATATTATTCATCCATATAATTTGATTTTCAATCAAACTGTATACATGGCGTATTGTTTCCACCATAATATTTTTGGATCAAAATTGTCAAAGGGCCCATTAATATTCAAATCTAAATTGAACAATAAGGCCTATGAAGATCTACAAATCTAGTTTAATGATGGTTGATATTCTAGATTGTTGTGGAGAATTCTAGAGAGATTCTATAGTAGTTATTGGAGGCTACTAGCAGTTGATCTATCTTAGGAGTGGAGCAACAGTTACTAAAACATAGAAGTGGTGGAAAAGTTATCTCTTAAGGAGTATTTAAGCTAAACAATATCTCATGTACAAAGGCCCAACCAATCAATCACACAATAACCTCTGTGCCTTTTATCAGCCCTATTGGGCATATTTTTCTATTTTTGCTTCTATTTTCAAGCTTTCTGTAGTAACTACAATCACTCAATAAAAATTTCTTTTGTTCCATTACTGTTACTTTACCTGTATAGTTACTGCTTATCTGCTACTTAGAGTCTAAACATTTTGTGGTCAGGAAATTTAAGAATGCATGGTCTATTAATAAGAAGTTAGGAAGGCACAATTCACAAGCTCGTGTACCTTTATCTGCACGTGGCACGCTCGCACAATTACTAATTTACCCTCATGCCAAATTTCACAGCTAATAATATTTTTGGTATGCCTAGTGGGACTCACTCTTATGGCATCAAGAACAAAAAATTTTGCTGGAAAATACATTGCCACTAGTTCTTATGAATTGTAAGATGATACTGCAACTGCAGTGCATGAATGACTCGTTCCACACCTTATGGAGCAAATTGAGTGTAGATTAGCATCTCCACAACTAATTCACCAATATAACATACAAGAGCCATAAATTCCAACAAGTCCAGTTGTTAGATGTCAAGGTAATGCTTCTAAGCCTATTGATACAATTTTTCCAATGAACAGTCTAGAAATGATTCTTGGAAAATGCATAGGTAATCAAAGAATCAAACTTTGATTTATCAAGCATTGTTTAGTTTGGCAACTTCACCATAAAGCCCTAGATAGCTTGTGGTCCATTGGCCTATTAGGCAGCCCTTAGAAGTACTCAAGGGGCAATTTATTGCTCAACAGAAGGTTAGTGATTCCCACTGCCTTGAAGAAAGCTCCTTTACCTCCTCATAGGAAGAAAGAACCAAAGACTATGCCTACTAGCAATCCAAGGCAAGTTTTATCATAATAGTTATATGCTAACACTAACCCTATTAATCGGCCTATTATGAAAGACGATGATGCAGGTTTTAACAAAAAAGGGCTAGTGAACTTGGCACTAGCAGTCAATAGGATTCCACGACCTATTGTTCCACCACAATTCCCTAGGGAGCAAGTTCCTGTGGACAAGATCAACAAGGGAGTGCTTAAATTCTTTGAAAAGAAGAATTCCATGATCACTAATCCACTAGCAGCCACTATTAATGCACTGGCTGTTGATCACAAGTCCCCAGTGAATCTGCAGAAAGATAAGAGTCCACCGATGGCTCATAAGGAGAAAAGGTCATGACTATGGATTTTTAAACCTAAGCCATCTTACCATAGAGATAGGCTACTAGAAAATTCACTATAGGTTACACACTAATACAAATTCCAGAGGAGCCAACCTCACTTCTTTATTCCTCCTACTATGGAACTTATCCATAAGTGGGTTCCTATAGAACTTAAGAAATTCCCCAAGCCACTCATTAGGACTCAGAAATGCAAGCTATAGAGACAAAGGGTTAAGGCCAAAAGATAAGCCAATCCATAAGATTTTTCTCCTAGGGAAGTCAATAGAACCAAATTCAAGAGAAATGTGACTGCTGTGAGGCCTCGCTCGAGCACCAGTTTGATCCGCTAAGAGGAATCGAAATGCTCATTTAGGAAAGAACTCACGAGGAAGCCCTCGATCTTATTTTGAAAATTGTTTTAGAGTCACCACCTTAATTTATTTTATTTTGGAAAATATAAGGAAAAAATGCATTTGACTCCCATCATCACCCAAAGGAAAAAGATCACTAGCCTCAAAACCAAAGAGGATTCGGGGACTAGGTTTTTAGTTTAACAAAACATATTTGGCCAAGTAATATAAAAGCAACTTAAAATATATTTCACGAACAATTTAAGATGCTTGGACAATTTATAATATGTATACCATTAATTCCAATAATAAATACAAGTAATAGTCCATAAGAAAGTTAACATTATAAATAAAATTACAAACATAGGGGATACCTCCTCTAGCCCTTATGGGTTCTAGAGAAGTCACACATTTCCCAAACTAATCCTAATAATAAAGCAAAGAAACAAACATAAAAATAAGTGAAGAAGGTGATAGAGGGACAGTTGATTAATTTTAATTAGATTTGATGCCTGAACCAAGCATGCCTATGTATCTCTTTGAATAGGAATCAAAACCCACGCAGTTCTCCCTTCTTGCGAAAGGATTAGTTTAGCCTAGTCACTTTATCATGTTTTGATTAATTGATTAAGAGAGGGTTGAGTTAATTTAATTAATTTAATTAATTGCCGAGTTGATTAACTAGCAACCTAGATGAATCAATTTAATTAACTAACTAAAAGAGACAATAACTAAATAGAAAGGAAAAGAAGATTACCTTACGGTTTCACGGCTCAGGGATGTAGGGAAGATGGAGCGGATGACCAGATCGTAATTCCACCTTCTCTATGCAAGAGACACGAGCCTTGGACCACTAGAATGCAGCTTCACCTTCTCCACACGATGGACACGAACCTTAGGCAATAAACTTTTCTAGAGTAGGCGAGTGGAAAGCCTTGAACTAATCGAGTAGGGAGCGAGGAGAAACCACCCAACTTGCTTTGCTTAGCAAGGAGCAAAAGCAAAGCAATTTACTTGAAGTTAGTGCTTTTTAAGCCTCCAAGTTTGTGTGTCTTGAAGAGTAGAAAGGCCATCTATATATAGGGGGAAGATTGAAGCATAGAGGCTGAAATTTCCAATGTGGGAGAAGAAAACTCATTATGATTGCTGCTCAAGCCTCTGCAACACCACAGAGGTCTCTGCAGTAGTGTTGCAGAAGGCTTTGCAGCACCGCAAGAGGCTTTGCGGCCTATGCAAAAACTGCCTCTCATTCGCCCATTTTGTCCATTTTCACTCGTTCTTGCTCGTTTCTCATCCGTTCTCCATGATTCCAATTGCGTTGTACTCGTTATTGAGTCCTGGATGATTTGATTATGATTTAAGAGTCTTGATTGATTTTTTTCCTGACTGAATGGTCTATAATTTTGGGAGGTATGGAATTAAGGGTTCACAGCTGCCCCCTCATCAAGATTGCTCTGTCTGGTAGGCAATTCTGATGAGTGTAAACTTTGGAATGAAGATGATGCCCTGGGTATATTTGGAAGAGTCAGGAAGAAAAAGGTAGTTTTTGTCAGGTATAAATTAGAAGCTGTGTTTTTGTCTGATGTAAATGAAGATAATCCTGTCTGGTAGGTTGTGATGATGTTGATGATAATGACCCTATTTAGTAGGATCTTAAAAGTAATGTTCCTGTCTGGTAGAAGTGATAATGACGATCATGTCTAGTAGGATCTAGAAGCAATATTCCTGTTTGGTGGGAATGACAAAGTATTGGTCCTATCTAGTAGGAGTGATAATGATGATCATGTCTGGTAGGATCTAAGAGTAATATTCCTGTATGGTAGGAATAGCAAATCACTGGTCTTGTCTGGTAGAAGTGATGATGATGATCCTGTCTGGTAGGATTTAAGAGTAATATTCCTATCTAGTAGGAATAGCAAATCACTGGTCCTATCTGGTAGGCACAGTCATCCTGTCTAGTAGGATTGGCAAAATTATCAGCCTTATCTAATAGGAGCAAAATATCTATATATAATTACAGGAATCTTCTGTATGCTAAATCTTGAGTAATAGTGGTCAGATGCTTGGATAAGACTATTGCAATCATATAAAAACTTGCTGTTCTGAATTTTGACTTGAGACAGGTTAACTATTGCATTCCGGCGTGAAAAGTTATTATGCAGAAGGTACTATTTAAAGGTGTGCCACCTTTCACTTTTTACAACTTATCTCATTTGTCAAATTTTGGTTCTCTCTCTAAAAATCATTCTCTCTGACTTCTCTCTAAAATGGCTTTCCCCTTTAGTAGTCGCCATACCAGGAGCTATCAAGTACCAAGGCATGATCCCAACCTAATAGACTTGCTGTAGGAACTAGAGCACCATGTGTCTAGTACCGGTGTCATGAAGGTATTTACCATTTTGCCCTTCTTTCCTGTTGCAATGTTAGTTCATAGAAAATATATACATGTAAAGTAAAATTTTTTTTTACAAAGACTACAACCATTAGATTGAGAGGCAGTAGATCAAATCTTTCTATCATCTACACTTACTTGGAGACTCATCCTCGAGTCTGAGAGTTGATTGAGCCATTTGGATTACTAGGATTTTTGTTCCTGGATTATACCCAAGAGGGTAATATTCGTTTACTGCGAACATTGGCAGAGAGGTAGTGGGATACCGTAGACACTTTTCACTTTCCATATGAGGAGATGACTGTGACCCCTTTAGACTTGATGATGTTAGTTGGTTTGCCATTTCAATGTCGAGCCTTAGAGCTTTATCCTGTTTAGACCTCTATCTCATCATAGACTATGGTTGACTTATTGGGCATTGACCCTCTATAAGGCGATCCACATCTCCCCCATTCTTGGCTCCAAGGGCAGATTGACATTTATACTTATGACGTAGGAGTCCTTTCGGATGAGTAGGCTACCCGCTTATTGATTTTGATGATATTAAGCTGCTCATTTTGCCACACACGGAGAGATGCTATTGATATGAACATTCTATGCTCACTAGAAGATCTATCCATTATTAGGAAATTTCATTGGGGAGGTGCAACTTTATGCATGATGTACCGAGAGATGTCTGACCTGTCTCGAGGTGTGTTCGCTACTTTAGGAGGGACCCATATCATCTGGGAGGTATGCTTCTCTCTTTCCACTTCTGTCTTGTACCCACCATCCTTGTGTCTTTTAACTATTTTCCTTTGCATAGTATTAGGCCTACGAGTACTTTCCTTTTCTTACTCTTGCTTTGAGGGATCATACAGTAAATCATATCTAGAGTGGCTATCTTTGGTGGACACCGAATCGCCATCATAAGGAGAGATACGATTTTTTCCATATTCGAGATTTCTTCTCCCATTTAGTATCATCGCAGGTATGTACACATGCTTAACACATCATCTTCATCACTCATTCTGATATTCTATTTTTTTCCCATTGTTCTTTTTTTAGAGATTTGGTGGTTACCTTTTGCTGACAAACTTTGATTCATCACTCCATACCATGACTCTGGTGTGGCTTTATCTTCTCGCCGCCTCCTTTTATGTTTCCACACTGATTCCATGTTTTACCTCAGTGAGAGAGTTCGCAGCTAGATTATAAAAGAGAGGCTTGTCCCAGCTGACCCCCTGCTAAGATCCAATATGGATCGCTCATCCCTGATCAAGATTTATTAGTAGCAGGCCTTCTAGTTGAGCCTTTCTTAGACCTTGAGAGTGACTATATGAGCTTTTGCATGCATCGCCTATTACCTTGCGTCCCATTTCTTCCAAGATGGGCCCATTCTAGTTATAGATCTTTTGCCACAGGATCAGTTTATACTTTTGCTGCTAACAGGAGTGGTGGTCCAAGGTCTGCTACAGATGCCCCTTCTAATAGGGCTGGATTGAGCGAGCAGGTGACTTTTCCCACCTACTTATAGGCACGAGAGGACTTGAATTATGTTTCTCCTGATCACAGCTTGGCTCAATGTTAGATCCCTCATGACCTCCCTATTGATTTTATCCTAATTTCAAATCATGTAGGTGAGGTATGTGCTTCTGCCCCCTTTCTAAGCTTACTCTTTATCACTTAATGTAGTTTCTTACTCATTTTCCTTATGCAGATCCTTAAGGATTGGGCTTGCCATAACTATGAGATGGTTCATCGCTTGAGGACAACATTGCCGGTGACTCTTACTTTGAGTGGTTGTGATAAGGGGGATAATGCAAATACAGAAGGAAGAGACATAGGCAAGGTCGACGTTAGCTTACCTCCTATCATGCAGTGTTTTGGTGACTCTATGTATGATTATGTATGCATGTATGCATGTTGACATGAAACTTGACTCATGTTCTATTTTATTTGTATGATGCATGTATGTTATGACTCGATTATGTAAGAATTTGACTTATGTATGTTATGAATGCACCTTTTCTATGAATGAAAATGTGGTAGGGCTCCACCATCTTTCTCTTTTTGCTCTCTCCCTTTTTTTTATCAAATTTTTCTCAAATACTGCATGATTTGCAAAAAGGAACGGTCATGGTAGCTTGCGGCAACGTACGGTAGCCGGCCATCCCGTGCGATGCCGTACAGCCATTTACAGCTACCGTAGAGCACTTTATAGCACCATAGGGATGTATGCGGTAGTACTGCAGAGACAATTGAGGAATCACACACCCTTCTGCGGCAACTCCTGTGAAAATCTTTAATTTTCTCCTATATATATCCCTCTCATGACTTAGAAATCTTCACAACTAAATTTTTAGCTTTTAACACACTTTCCCTGCTTTCTTCCTTTATTTTTCTCTCATTTTTCTCTTTAGTTTTCCTTTCCTTTCTCATGGAGTGCTACTTTAGTCATTCAATGCATTTATGGACTAAAAATCTTGAATAAGTGGAGCGCATTAATTTAGGGACTTTTGGGATTAGTGCCATGCCAACCTTGAGAGGGGTTTTGTTAGATTGAGACTTTTTGAGAGCTTGTCTGAAATTCTGGGATCCTAAGGCTCATGTTTTCAGATTTAGGGCTAACATGGATGAGATGTGCCTTACTTTTGAAGAATTCAGTGTGTTATTAGGATCTAATCCTGAAGTTAACTTGGCTGCCCCCACACTGAGAGTAGGGTACTTTAATTCATTTCTAAGGCTCTTGCAATTGGACACTGCAACTGCTAGCCCTATGGTTGTGAATGATTAGGTGAACTTGACTATAGTAATTATCGAGTTCTATGATCCTTAAGGCTTTGAAGACAAGGAATGGCAGGATCGTCGGATGAATGCTTTAGCTTTTTATCTGACTATTAGGTATCTCTTTATAGGTTCAATTGGTTGGGGGGACATTAGGATAACTGAAGGTCACTCTATTGCTGAGATTATCTTAGCAGAAACAATCCTTAGTTTGGATCAAGCTTATAAAAGTGATGGGCCTTGGTATGTGAGTCCAATCATTCTGCAGGTATGCTTTTCTTCCTCCTTTTTCTTTCTCTTTCCCCTTTCCTTTCTTACTTAGCTATGTTTCTGCACATATTTGGCTAAGGGATCATCTGAAAGTGGTTGCTTCTCATACTAAAAAGGACTACTCTGCTTCATGGTACCGATCTCGCACAATAGTGAGGAAATTCAATTCTGAAATTGATTAGACTGAGTGGCTATTTGAGCTCGACCCCCAGGAATTACTATGGCTTTGTCCTTGGGATAAGATCAAGAAATTTATGACTATGAGTTATGGCTATAGGATGGTTTATTTGCTGGGTTTGAACATGGTGACATTCTACCAAGGAACAAGGGTGATGCGCCAAATGGGTCATGTGCAAGGAGTGCCCCTAGATAGAGTTATCTTTGAATTTGCTTTTATCACTCCTACTATGGCTAGGGCTGTTACTAATGGATGGGCCCACAGTTTTCATGTTGTTCTCCCATCTCATTGCTTTAGTAAGACAAAGGCTTACACTTTATGGTGGATTGCTACATCTTGGCCATCAAAGAAGATAAGAAGGGTGACTTTACTTAAGAAGATAGAAGATGACACTTCTATGGGGGGACTATTGACAATTAGGAGATTTATTATTTAGGACATTAGGCAGAATTTTTTTTTATTTTTTTGTATTTTAGTGAGCAAGAATCCAATTTTGAATAAAATATCATCATTTTTCACTCCATTTTATTATTATTATTATTGTTGTTATTGTTGTTGTTGTTGTTGTTGTTATTATTATTATTATTTTATTTATTATTTATTATTTATTTATTTTATTTTATTTTTTGCATTGAAATAACAAAAATTAGTACAAAATTTTTTTTATTAATGATTCGGACCATACCCAATGAGGGCTACCTACGTATCTCCTTACATAACTTATTTCTATTACATGTTTTTCTTTATCATTTTAGAGAATCAGGTCCACATAGTTCTAATTACAATGCATCATTATACGAAGTATCACTTTAATTGATCCAAGTTGTAAGGGTTGAAGAATTCAATTCCATCCAAATCCATAAGAATGGCACCTCCACCTGATAGTATGTTTTTAAGCACATAAGATCCAGTCCAATTTGGTCTGAATTTGCCTTTAAAGTCATGCTTTGGGGCTTGAACTTCCTTTAAGACCAAGTTTCCTTTTTGTTGTCCCTTATCCCTAACTTTCTTATTGAAATGCCAAGATAACTTTTGTTAATAACCCTGCAATTGATACAACGCATCCATTCTCTTTTCTGCAATAACATTCAACTGATCATGATAACTTTTAATCCATTCTATCTCATCTAACTAACTTTCTCTTATGATCCTTGCTGATTTGATTTCCACCTTAATTGGCAGCACAGCTTCCATTCCATATACCAATGAGTAAGGAGTTGCCTAGTTGGTGTACGGATGGAAGTCCTATATCCCCATAGAGAGAACGGTAATTGTTGATGCCAGTGCTTGTGATTATCAGTCATTTTTTGCATAAGGGATTTGATGGTTTTATTTGCTGCTTCAATTTCCCCATTAGTTTATGGTCGATAAACAGATGATCTGTGATGCTGGATCTTTTCCTTTTTTAAGAGCTGAACTACTTCTTTCTGAAAATGATACCCATTATCTGTGATAATCTCAAAAGGTACTACAAACCTACAAAGGATGTTAGTTTGGATGAAATGAGCCACTCTTTTTGAATCTAGTACCCGGTAAAGTGTCGTTTTTACCCACTTTGTGAAGTAATCAACTATTACAAGGATGTATTCATGACCAGCAGATGATTTGGGATTTATTCTTCCTATAACATCAATGCCCCAAGTTGCAAAAGGCTAAGGAGTAGTTATGGGCTGCAAGGGCATAGGAGGCTGCTTCTATAGCTTAGCATAAATCTAGCATTTATGACATTTTCGTACAAACTTCGCACAATCTTCATTCATAGTTAACCAAAAATATCCCATATTTGTAATTTTTTGAGCTAATGCGATCTTGTTCATGTGCGGCCCTTCTTCCCCTCTATGGACCCATTCCATGATCTGTTGTGCTTCCTCTTCAGTCATGCATCTCAAGTGTATGTTATCCCAGGCCTTTTTATACAAAACATCTCTGTTTAACACGAAATTGTTGGCTAATTGTCTTAGAGTTCTTCATTCTGATTTAAAAGCCCATTCTTGATACTTTCCATTCTTGAGATAGTTGAAGATATTCCAAAACCAAGGTTTTTGATCAGCCAGTTGAATATTCATATACAAAGTATAGTACCCTGGTTCTCTCTTCGCTTCAATCACCACAGGTTTGATTATTTCCCTATCTCTCATGTTTAGCATTAATGTAAGTGTTGCTAGAGCATCTGTAAATTGATTCTTGGCATGAGGTAAAAAATGGAAAGATAATTCATGAAAGTTTTCTACAAGATCATTCAAGTGCTTATGGTAAGGAACCAAACGCTCTTCTCTTATCTTCCATTTCCCAAGGGCTTGGGACACAATTAGATTTGAATCTCCATAGACCTCCAGGTAATCAATCCTTAAATTCACAGCAACCTCCAAGCCAGCCATGTAGGCTAAGACAGCTATGTAGGCTTTATATTCCACCTTATTATTCATCACCTCTAAAGCTAGCTTGATAGCCATAGGTAAATTTTCTCCCTCAGGGGTGACTATAATAATTCTAGCACTAGCTGCACCATCGAAGAACAATTTTTAGACTTCAGGTTCAACTTGTATGATGTCTTCATCGAAAAATTCTGGCTCTGACCAATTACTGTTTATTGGGGTTGCAACTAATTGATATGCTATCACACTTCCTTTTATAGCTTTCCTTTAGACATACTTCAAATCAAAAGCTGCGAGAACTGCCATCCATCTTGCTAACTTACTGTCAAGAACTGGTCTTTCTATGAGAAACTTTAAGGGACTCTTGTCAGCCAGGAAATGGGTAGTATATGAACTCAAATAATGCTGAAGCTTATGACATACCCATACCAAAGCAAGGCATAACTTCTCGATTTGATTGTACATGAGTTCATGAGCAAGCATGCATTTACTTAAAGTAATAAATGGCATTTTCTTTATTGGATTCAGTAGCATTTTGGGTGAGCATTGCCCTTATGGCTTCATGAAGAGGTATAGTAGTAGCGGCTTTCCAAGTCTTGGTGGTTGCAATATAGAAGGACTTAGCAATTACTCTTTGATTTTCTCAAAAGCTTTCTAGCAATCATCATTCCATTGCCTAGAGGTTCCCTTTTTTAGCAACTTGAAGATTGAACCACAGACATCGGCTAGCTGAGCTATGAATCAGCTAATATGTTATAATCACCAAGGAAGCCTCTAATTTCTTTTTGTCTTAGGTGCTGGCATCTCTGAAATAGCTTTCAGCTTTGCTAGATCTACCTCTATTCCTCTCTTACTAACCATATACCCCAAAAACACTCTGGATGATGCCTCAAATATGCATTTGGTGGGATTCAACTTGAGATTATATTGGTGGAGTCTAGAGAAAAATCACCTTAAGCGTATAGGTGATCCTCTACTGTTTCAAACTTGATTACCATGTCATTGACATATACCTCAACATCTATATGTATTATGTCATGAAAAATTATGGTGGCCATTCTTTCGTAAGTTGCCCCTACATTGTTTAATCCAAAAGGCAAAACTCAATAACCGTATGAACCCCACTCAATTACAAAAGCAGTCTTTTCTTTGTCAAGAGGATGGACCTGAATTTGGTTGTTCGTGCATATAAATCAGTCAAGGAGACTACTTCATATCTAGCCATACAGTCAACTAGCAAGTCAATATGAGGTTACGAAAAATCATCCTTGGGGCGAGTTTTATTTAAATCTTGATAATCCATGCACATCCTAACTTTCCCATCTTTCTTTGGCACTGGAACAATGTTTGCTAACCAAGAAGGATACATGATTGGCTCAATGAATACATTGCCTAATTGCTTGGTGACTTCTTCCTTGATCTTTAAGGATAACTCTAGCTTCAGTTGTTGTCACTTTTGCTTGACGGGCTTCACATGCTCATAAGTAGGAATTTTGTGAACAGTTATAGCTGGATCCAGCCTAGTCATATCCTTGGGTTCCCAAGTAAAGCAATCTAAGAATGCTTGGATCATTTTACTCAAGCCGTCCCTGTCATGACATGATGATGCAATGAATGTAGATTTTGGTTTCTCATTTGTGCCAAAACTTATTTATTCTTTGCCATTTTTTATTTCATTTAATATTTTATTAAAATTGGATTCAAGATAAGGAAAAGGAAAAGAAATAGGAACCACAGGATCATAAGAAGAAAACTTGAGCTTTTTATTAAGAATAAAAGAGTTGTTGTCCATTATTACATTAAAGTTAAAAGAAAGACCAAAATGATCAACTACAAACTCAAATGAGAAATTTGAATTAAAAGACTCTAACTTTGATTCTGACTTAAATGTGGACTCAGACTCGAACTCTGGTTTGGATTTGGACTTGGACTCTAGCTTGAACTCTGACTTGGACTCGCCACCCACTCCTTTCTTCTCATAATACTAGTTGTTAGGTTGGGTTTGAGTTATTTGGATGAATTTGGTTGGGTTTGAGTTATTTGGATGAATTTGGTTAAGTCAGCCACCTTTTCATCTCCCATCATGCAAATTTGCTCAAAGAGAGCAGCCTCCATATTATCCTCCTAATCTTATTCAAACATGAAAACTGGTTCATAGTCTTCTAAAGAAAGCCTGACATCAAAGAAGAGGTCAAGACTAGGGATTAGCATCTTAGTAATAGGATAGACAAAAGGTTCTAGAAAACCATAGTATGGGAAATTCTCACCCTCCTTCACAAAGTATCCATTAAGTGTTTTGAAATAAGGGCGCATGGGCCAATCATATGACTCACCTTTCTTGAGGGCTGCCATTCTCTCTTTTGCCCTTTTCTTTGCCTCAGCCAGATCTTCTTTTGTAGATTTATAACCAAGATCGAATGGTGGGTTAGCCACAGGGTACTTTTTGAACTGACTTACTCCTTGCTGTCTCTTGCCTAGTCCTAATCTATGTAAATGATTCATTTTTCACAACATATTAGCCACAACAATATTTTCATAAAGATCGAAATCAAAAGGCACAAGCTCGAGCTCTTTACCTCATTCTTTCTCTATAAATGGCACTGTTTCAAAACCAAAACCTACTGATGGCAGAGTAGGCAGCTCAGGTTGTATCTCTAGAATTAGAAAAGAACTTAGGACCTCACTTTTCCCATGAATATCCCCCTTAACAGTGATAATAAAAGATCCATAAGGAAATTTTTGCTTTTGATGGAGGGAAGAGGGGATAGCTTTGGCTTGATGTATCTAGGGTCGTCTAAGGAGGAGATTAAAGCATGCTGGTATATTAATAACTTAAAATGGGATATGATAAGTGACAAGTCCAATGATGACATCTAAGGTAGCCATACCCAGGACCTCCCTCTTTGTGTTGTCATACGCCCTTACAATATGGTTAAAAGGTGTGAACCTATAACCTTAAGCAACACATTACTTTTATTAGATAGATATTCAAAGCAGACCCATTATCTACCAATACCATAGGAACTATTTTCCCCTGAGTAAGGACTATTATATATAAGGCATGATTATGGTTTAGCTCCTCCTTAGGCAGGTCATGGTCATTAACAGATATAGAGATAGGTTTTATGGTGTTGGTGAGAGAGGCCACTAAAGTTTCAGGGGTGATATTTACAGGAGCTTGGCATTGGTTCAATGCTTTGCAAAGAGCTCGGCGATGAGGGTAAGATGATTAGATAAGGCTCAAGATAGATATGTTGGCTTAGGTCTTTTTCAACTACTTAAGGATAGGATCCTAATAAGGCTCAGTGCTTCCTTTTATCTTTTCAGCAAGCGGATGGGATAAGCTGGATAGATGGTTGGTTATCTTGTTGAGTAGGTGCTTGGTAGATCCTGCCACTTCTAGTTATAGCATCAATCTATTCCACAAGATTGCTTAAATCTAAAACACAACAATATTCAGAAGCTGACCAAATCAAAGAGATAGGATCAACTTCAAGATTATTAGTGGTGATGAGGTTAATTTGGTGGTTAAGGAAAGGATTGGTGAAAATGTTGGGTCTCAGTTTGGGAGGTACAATGTCCCTACTGTCTATAAGATCTTATATCTTATGCTTCAAAGTCTGACACATTTCTGTTTTGTGACCAGCCCCTTAGTGATACTCATAGTATTCATTAGGATTATGATTTGCAGGAAGTGGGTCAAGAAGAGCTCTTGGCTCCAGGGGCTTGATCAACTTGGCTTCTAAGGCTTTCTTGTATACCACAACTAGAGGAACCCCCAAATCAGTAAGGGACCTTCTTTCCAATCTTAATGGCTGATGACTAGAAATGGTAGATATCTCCCCTTCCTTCTTATTATTTAAGGTAGTGACATTAGCTTGGTAGGGGGTACTCTTCTTATATCTATTATGGGTGGTCTCATCTTTGATGTGGCCACTTTGGATCAAATCTTCTATTTTAGAGGCAATGGCAATGAGGGATTTAAAGTTCAGGAGGTATTGAGTAAGGAGATGATTTTGGTATACTGGTAAAAGGTTCTTCACAATTATATCAACCTGCTCTTGCTCAATTGATCGATTCACCATTTAGGCTACTTTTTCTCTCCACCTCCTAAGGAACAAGGAGAAAGATTCCTTTAGGTTCTGCTTAGTAGTCTCCAAATCTCTCATTGTGATATCCACTTCAATGTTGTACTCATATTTCTTAACAAATGTATTGTAGATATCATCCCAAGTCCTTTTTTTACTTATATCTAGGTTTAAAAACCATTTTATAGTAGTTTCAATTAGATATTGTTGAAATAATTGGGCAAGAAGCTCATTATCAACCCTTAAAGGAGCCATTGCCCCCACATACACCTTCAAATGTGTCTTAGGGCAAGTTGTCCTATTGAATCTATCTAGCATTGGCATTTTGAACTTTGGTGGAATTCTAGCATTAATGTTTCTGGCATCAATCACATCATCATGTTTCTTAATGTTTTTAAGGGTTTTTTCGATAGCTTCAAATTTTTCCATTAAGGCTTTAGTATTCATTCATATGGGAAGAAAATTCCTTTCCTTGAAAAAGATTCAAAAGAGAAGGAGTGACAGAATAAGCGACATTTGGTATTTGGGAAGTGATAGGTAATGGGGTAACATCTAGAATTAGGATAGAGGGTGAAATGATATTTGAAATGTAAGGGGCATCAACTATAGCCTTTCCTTTATCAGTCAAGTCAATAGGGACATCGAGAGAAAAAGAGGTATTTGCAGCAGCTTAGGTCATGGTAGGAATGGTTTGGATTGATGCAGTATTTGAGCTAAGGCCAACTCAACTCATCATAGCTTGAACCTCCTCCAAAATGGACTATCTTTGCTCTTTGAACTGGGTTTGCTGAGCCTCCAAAATAGCTTGAAAATTCCTTTCTTACTTTAAGAGAAGATTTATTAAGAATGAATTCAGTTGGGCTTCTTCCTCTGTATTAGTTGCATTCAGATCACTTTCTTTCAATCCACTTGTTCCCTTGGCCATCTTAGGTACCTTATGATAAGGAAAAAGGTAGACAAAATGAGTATAAGACCAAGTTAATACAGCAGGATGATAGACCTTTGGGCTAGCATTAGTGTTTTTAGGGATGGGTATTTTAGTGAACCATATGCTTAGTGAGCTCTCCACTTGTTTCAAGGTTCTTGGAAGATGAATGTATGCATGAATGTATGTATGCATGAATGAAAAGTCATTTCATGAATACAATAAGGCTTCATTTATGGTACATACAACCTAAGGTCTAAGTTCTAAGTTCATTACATGAAAGGGCCAATGTAACTTGGTTTGGGTACCCATCACACTAGAGCAGCGATATACCTAACCACATATGAGTCAAAGAGCCTCATGTGGGTCCAACAGTATATGCAAACTTGTTACACCTTTGAAAGGATCAAAGGATTCAAAACCCATGCAGTTCTCCCTTATTGCGAAGGGATTAGTTTAGCCTAGCCGCTTTATCATATTTTGATTGATTGATTAAAAGAGAGTTGAGTTAATTTAATTAATTTAATTGATTACTGAGTTCATTAACTAGCAACCTAGATGAATCAATTTAATTAACTAACTAAAAGAGACAATAACCAAATAGAAAGAAAAAGAAGATTACCTTACGTTTTCGCGGCTTGGGGACATAAGGTGGATGGAGCAGATGACCGGATCATAATTCCACCTTCTCCATGCAAGAGACATGAGCCTTGGACCACCAGAATGTAGCTTCACTTTCTCCACACGACGGACATGAACCTTGGGCAATAAACTTGCCTCGAGCAGGTAGGTGGAAAGCCTTAAACTAGTCGAGTGGAAATCAATGAGCAATCACCCAACTTGCTTTGCAAAGCAAGGAGCAAAAGTAAAGCAATTTACTTGAAGTTAGTGCTTTTTGAGCCTCTAAGTCTGTGTGTCTTGAAGAGTAGAGAGGCCATCTATATATAGGGGGAAGACTAAAGCATAGAGGCTGAAATTTCTAATGTAGAAGAAGAAAAGTCGCTACGATTACTGTATAAACCTCTGTGGCACTGCAGAGGTCTCTGCAGTAGTGCCGCAGAAGGCTTTGCGACACCACAAGAGGCTCTGTGGTAGCACAAGAAGCTCTGCAGTAATGCCATCGAGCTATGTGGAAACCACCTCTCATTCACCCATTCTGCTCGTTTTTGCCCCGTTCTTACTCATTTCTCATCTGTTTTCCATGATTCCAATTATGTTGCACTCATTACTAAGTCCCAAATGATTTGATGATGATTTAAGAGTCATGATTGATTCTTTTCCTGATTGAATGGTCTGTAATTATGGGAGGTGCAGAATTAAGGGTTCACAACTGAGAACTCTAAGAGTTCTAAACAAGATCTAATAGGGATTCCAAGGTATTTTACACTAAATTTCTTAGTATTGATATATATATAGAGTCTATTATTACTATAGGCTAAAGTGATATGGAATTAGATGGTAAGACATGGATGTGCTACTACAATAGTAGAACTGCCTGCTATCTTTATATCCAAACTTATAGAGGATGTCATTAAAATCCAAGTTCCTAAAGCTAGGAGTTAACTTTTCCTAGGGAGGAAGATTTTTATAATGGAGTGACTATACAAGCAACTGGTTCTCACCAACCTAAAAAGGTCATTTTTGAAAATCCACTACATGGCAAGGCAGATATTAATTAGAGATCCATTACTTGAGTTCTAATAGATTATCATGCCACTCATAATGTTACATGTGCTAGGAGAAATTGAAGAGGACCTAATTTCTACAGAGATGGCATCATCAACTTTCAGTGGGCTGCTCACTAAGATTTTAGGGATCCTATGTATGGAAATCACAATTGCTATAACTGCTATGTTCAAAGGATATGTACAGCAGATTATGGAGAGACTAGAAGTCAAAGAATTCCATGGTACCTATGGAGTTGAAGTAACTTATAAAGAGGAGCCTGTTGAAAATGAAGAAATTCTACAGATGCATGACCCAGGGAAGGGACCACCCAAATTCATCTAAGTTGATATATTCAATACAGAGGTTGGTATTACTGAGGACTGGAGAGTTGACCTAAAGAAATACTTTGATAATCTAAGAAAGAGTGTGCTGTACAAAATAAAGGTGCAGTAGAAAAACTATGTCATGCTAGAGAGTGATCTCTATAGGAAAAGATCTAATGGTCTATTGTTAAGGTGCTTAAGGGTGTCAGATGCATTGGAAATGATACAACAAGTGCATGAGGAAGTATGTGGTGATCACTAGGTTGGAATAAAGATAAAAGAGTTCATAAAAAAACATTGCTATTACTAGCCAACCATTTTAAAGGATAGTATTAGGTGTACTAAGGGATGTCAATAGTGTCAAACCTATGGCAGGCTACAGAGGATTCATATTAGTGAATTCTATTCCATAATGAAGTACTTGAAAAGAGTTTTTCCCACTGTATGGGAAAAGGTGGAATAAAAGTAAAGAAACAAAGGTAACCTAGGTATATAATGTTTATAAGTGATTTTCTATAGGGACCTGGGGATGATGTAAAGCCAATCCCATGGCTATGTTACTGCTCTAGTACATGTTGGCTCCTCAACCACTTTATAAATAAATAAAGAAGTAGGCATGTTGGCCACTTTTTCTAATTTCTATTTTTTATTTATATGTTTTTCTTATTTAGTTTATGTTTTTTTTTTCTAGTTCCCAATAAAATATTTGCAATATAACAATAAGCAACACAAAAGGCCTCAGGCCATACCAAGTGTGCAAAATTAACAGTAAGCAAACATTAGGGTTCTGTGGCTAATTATGCAATGACATGGCTACATGATTCAATTGTCATCGACAAGGACAACCAATTTATCCTTGCAACATATGTAAATGCAAGAGGTCTTAGGCCTTCTTATCTCATGATATAGAAATAAAATAGCCTTAGTAGCTATACACGATAAGACTTATTCACAATGTCCATGGTTATTCTTAACAAATTCAAACAATAGATCTAGAATACAGTTTACAAAATTGGAGAATGATGTTGTAGGGTAACTCACTGAGGAATGGAGAAACTTTCAAGGTGCTCTAGTGAGTAGTGAATTATTGCTTGATGATGATGAGAAAATGATCACGCTCCATAGCCAAAGATTTTTGTGTATTAAATCTATTGCAGTAGGTATGGATGAATGGTTAGTGAATAACTCATCCAGATGAAGATTGCAAGAATCTGCAGGTATAGGGGTTGGTGAAGACAATGGAGAGGAAAAGACTATGGTGGAACTTGTATATAAGGTACACAGTTCAGATTCTTGTATTTGTATTCACATATAATTTGGCTTAAATTCCCCATTTCATAATCTAAAATCCCTAGTCAATAGTGAAAATTTCAGATAGAAATGTTGGAATAATTATACACTATAGCTAATTATATTTTACTATAGTAAAGTGCATGAATTGGCCTTAATTGTTGAAATTTACCAGTACCTATGGACCTAAATTCAGCTATTGAGTTTCTAAGCCAATGCATGAAAAGCCTAAATTCTACCAAAATAAGTCCCAAAATAAATCCCAAAGCCAAAATTCAATAGGAATTTCAGGCTAAAGTATTTGAGCAACAAAATTCATAGCAATGTACCCAAATTTCACATACAATGAAAGTTACAGTATCCAATTTTCTCAAAATTTTCCAATATATTTGCTGTGAATTTTAATTCTATTAGCTATAAAAATATTTAACAAATATGGATTTTATTTTATTTTTTAGGCTAATAATTTTAAAGCCAAAAATAAATTATTTTTCATATTTGTTAAATTAATCCTAATTAATAAATTAAATTATAGTAAATATATGTAAAATTTCTCCAAAAATTTTAGTTCAATATCCTCAACAAACTTGGAAAATTCAAAATTCAAATGCAAAGGAACTTTTCATCCATATGGGTTTCAAGAAAATCAAGAAATTTTGGCATGTTAATTGGTAAAATTCAAATTATTTCCTAGCTAATTTGTCACCCAAGCATAAAAATTGAGCTACAAAAGGATTAAAGAAAACCATAGAATTCATCTAAATTAGCAAAGGAAAAAGCAAGAAATTAAAACCCATGAGTTTTGCAATGAAACCAATGAAAAGTGTAAGAAAATAACTGACAAAACTTGCATTTGGAAGTTAAAATTGCTAGGGTAGAATAAGCAATTAGGAGTTGCTAGATGATGATGAGGTAATGCTAGCAACAAAGGAGCAGTAGGCATTGACAGCAAAGGAAAAAAAAAAGCTGAATCTACAAGAGGGAAAAGAAAAAGAGAAAAATTTACAAGGATCAAGAGAAATTTCTTTTTTGTGGTAAATTAGGTGCATTTTCGAAAATGTGTGGATAACTCTTGGGTATCTAAAAATTCCTAATTCTTGAAGTTGTTGGAAAGAGTTAAAAGATGATTAGGATTTTTAATTATTGGCTTAGTGAAGGGAAATTAAATGAAGTTATGGATAAATTAATTTTACATGTGGAATTAATACACTAGAGAGCTTGTAAAGATTTTATTCTTCGAAATTTTCCTCAAGGCTAAGGAACTTTAGATCTCATTATGGAAGTTAGACATTAGAGGTATAAATGTATTTTTCATTCATACAATTTGATTTTCAATTAAACTGTATATGGGAAATATTGTTTGCACCATAATATTTTTGGATCAAAATTGTCAAAGGGCCCAATAATTTTCAATCCTAAATTGAACAATAAGGCCTACAGAGACCTACAGATCAAGTCTAGTGACAATTGACATTATGGATAGCTATGAAAAATTATAGAGAGATTCTATAGCAGTTATTAGAGGTTATCAACAGTTGATCTATCCTAAGGAGTGGAGCAATAGTTACTGAAACATAGTAGTGGGGAAAAGTTATCTCTTAAGGAGTATTTAAGATAAACAATATCTCATGTACAAAGGCCCAACTAATTAGTCACTCAATAGCCCCTGCGCCTTTTATCAGCCCTATTGGGCATATTTTTCCTTTTATGTTTCTTATTTTCAAGCTTTTTGTAGTCATTGTAATCACTCAATAAAAATTTATTTTGTTCCATTACTGTTACTTTACCTCTATAGTTACTATTTATCTATTACTAAAAGTCCAAACGTACTGTGGTAAGGAAATTTAGGAACCATGATCCATTGATAAAAAGTCATAAATGCATAATCCACAGGCTCGTGCACCTTCATTCGCACGTGGCATGCCTATGTAATTACTAATTTACTATTGTGCCAAATTTCACAGCCAACAATATTTCTAGCACGCTCAGTAGGACTCGTTCTCATAGCATCAAGAACAAGAAATTTTGTTAGAAAATACATTGCCACTAGTTACTATGAACCGTAAGATGACACTGCAACTGCAGTGTAGGAGAGACTTGTTCCACGTCTTATGTAGCAAATCAAGTTTGGACTGGCATCTCCACAACTAATTCACCAAGACAACATACAAGAGCCATAAATTCCAACAGATCCTATTGTTGGAAGTCAATGTAATGCTTCTAAGCTTATTGATACTACTTTTTTAATGAATAGTCTAGAAATGATTCTTAAAGAAATGCATGGCCAATCAAAGAATCAAACTTTGATTTATCAAGCATTACTTGCTTTAGTAACTTCACCACAAAGCCCTAGATAAGCTGCGGTCCATAGGCCTATTAGGCAGCCCATAGAAGAACTCGGAGGGCAATTTTTTGCTCAATAGGAGGCTGGTGATTCCTACTACCTTGAAGAAAGCTTTTTACCTCCTTACAGGGAACCAAAGACTGTGCCCACTAGAAATCCAAGGCAAGTTTTATCAAAACAGTTGTATGCTAATACTAACCTTATTAATCATCCTATTGTGTATGATAATGATGCAGGTTTTAACAAAGAAGGGCTAATGAACTTGGCACCAACAGTCAACAGGATTTCATAGCCTGTTGTTCCACCATAAATTCCTAAGGAGCAAGTTCTTATGGATAAGATCAACAAGAGAGTGCTTAAATTCTCTAAGATGAAGAATTCCATGATCACTGATCCACTAACAGCCATTATTAATGCTATGGTTATTGATCATAAGTCCTTAGTGAATTTGCGAAAAGATAAGAGTCTATTGATGGCCCCCAGGGAGAGAAGGTCCTGAATATGGATTTTTAAACCTAAGCCATTTTACTATAGAGATAGGCTGCCAGAAAATTCACCAAGAGTTACACACTAATACAAATTCTAGAACAGCCTACCTCGCTTCTTTGTTCCTCCTACTGTGGAACCTATCCACAAGTGGATTCTTGTAGAACACAAAAAATTCCCTAAGTTACTCAATAAGACTTAGAAATACAGGTTGTAAAGACTAAGGGTTGAGGCTAGAAGATAAGCCAATCTATAGTATTTTGCTACTAAGGAAGTCAATAAAAGCAAATTCAAGAGAAATGTAACTGAGAACTCTAAGAATTCTGAATAAGATCTACTAAGGATTCCAAGGTATTTTACTCTAAATTTCTTAGTGCTAATATACTTATGGAGTCTATTATTACTATAGGTTAGGGTGATGTGGAATAAGATGGTAGGAAATGGATATGCTGCTACAATAGTAGTTATCCAAACTTACAGAGGATGTCATTGAAATGCAGGTTCTTAAGGCTCAGAGGGCAACTTTTTCTAAGGAAGAAGATTTCTATAATAGAGAAGCTATACAAGTAGCTGGTTCTCACCAACCTAAAAGGTTATTTTCGAAAATCCACTATATGTCAAGGCAAATGTTAATGGGAGATCAATTACCAGAGTTCTAATAGAAAATAGGTCTGCAGTAAATATCATGCCACTCAGAATGCTACGTGCCCTAGGAGAAACTAAAGAGGACCTAATTTCTACAAATGTGACAATATCAACTCTTATTGGGGAGCTCACTAAGACTTTGGGGATCCTATCTATGGAAATCATAATAGCTGTAACTACCATGTTCAAAGCATATTTGTAGCAAACTATACAGAGACTGGAAGTGGAAGAATCCTAGAGTACTTATGGAGTTGAAGTAACTTATGAGGAGAAGCCTATTGAAAATGAAGAAATTCTACAGATGCATGACCTAGAGAAGGCACCTCCCAAATTCATCCAAGTTGATATATTCAACACAGAGGTCAGTATTGCTAGGGACTGGAGAGCTGAGAAAAAGAAATACTTTGATAATCTAAGCAAGAGAGTGTCCTACAAAATAAAGGTGTAAGCAAAAAACTATGGCATGGTAGAGAGTGATCTCTATAGGAAATGATATAATGGTTTACTATTAAGGTGCTTAAGTATGTTAGATGAATTGGAAATGAGAAAGTATGTGGTGATCACTAGGATGGAGTAAAGATAGAAGGGCTCATAAGAAGACATGGCTATTATTGGCTAACCATCTTGAAGGATTATATCAGGTGTACTAAGGGATGTCAATAGTGTCAAACCTATGGTAGGCTACAGAGGATTCCTATTAATGAATTCTATTCCTTAATGAAGTACTTGAAAAGATTTTTTCCTATTGAGTGGGAAAAGGTGGAACAGAAGTAAAGAAACAAAGATAACCTAAGTCTATAGTGCTTACAAGTGATTTTCTATCGGGACTTAGGGATGATGTAAAGACAATCTCATGGCTATGTTACTGCTCTACTATAAGTTGGCTCCTTAGCAACTTTGTATATAAATAAAGATATAGGCCTATTGGCCACTTTTTCTAATTTCTATTTTTTATTTATGTGTTTTTCTTACTTAGTTTATGTTTTTCTAAAGCTTTTCTAGTTCTTAATAAAATATTTATAGTATAACAATAAGCAACACAAATGGCCTCAAGCTATACCAAGTGAGCAAAATTAACAGCAAGCAAACATCAAGCCTCTATGGTCGATTATGAAATGATAAACCTACATGATTCAATCATCACCAATAAGGGCAATAAATTTATCCCCATAATAGATCTAAATGCAATAGGCCTCAGGCCTTTTCATTTCACAATATATAAATAAAATAACCTTAGAGGCTGTATCTATAGTTATTCTTAACAAATTCAAGTAACAGGTCTAGAATATAGTTTACAAAATTCAGAGAATGATGTTGTAGGGTAACTCACTGAGAAATGGAGGAAAATACATCTTTCAGGTTGCTCTATTAAGAGATGTATTGTTGCTTAATGATGATGACAAAATGATCATTCTCCATGGCCTAAGACTTTTGCCTATGGAATCTGCTGTTGTAGCTATGGATGAATGGCTGGTGAACAACTCATCCAGATGAAGATTGGAAGAATCCACAGCTATGGGGTTTAGTGAAGAAAGTTGAGAGGAAGAGGCCATGGTGGAACCTGCACATAAGGTATAGAGTTCAGATTCTTATCTTTATATTCATATATATCTTCACTTAAATTCACCATTGCACAATCCAAAGTCCATAGTCACTAGTGAAAATTTCTAGCAAAAATACCAGAATAATCATACACAGTAGCTAATTATATTTTACTATAGTACAGTACATGAGATGGCCTTAATTGTTGAAATTCACCAATACCTATGGGCCTAAATTCAGCTATTGAGTTTCTAAGTCAATGTACAAAAAGCCTAAATTCTACCAAAATAAGTCCCAAAATAAATCCCAAAGTCAAAATTCAATAGGAATTTCAGGCCAAAATATTTGAGCAACAAAATCCACAACAATGTACCCAAATTCCGCAGACCATGAAAGTTATAGTAACCAATTTTCTCAACTTTTTCCAATATATTTTCTGTGAATTTTAATTCTATTATTTATAAAAATATTTAACAAATATGTATTTTATTTTATTTTTTTGGCTAATAATTCTAAGGCCAAAAATAAATTATTTTTCATTTTTGTTAGATTGATCCTAGCTAATAAATTAAATTACAGTAAATATATTAAAATTTCCCTAAAAATTTTAGCTTAATATCCTCCACAAACTTGGAAAATTCAAAATTCAAATGCAAAAGAAATTTCCACCCATATGGGTTTCATGAAAATCAAGAAATTTTGGCATTTTAATTACTAAAATTCAAATTATTTTCTAGCTAATTTACCACCCAAGCATAAAAATTTAGCAGCAAGTGGATTAAAAGGTTACACTAAACTGAATAGCTAAGCCTCAAAGAGTGAACTATGTATTTATGTATCAAAAGAGGCATGCTTAAAAGCACCCACAATCACAACATAATACTTGTTTTTATATGCATTCATATTATAATGTTGTGAAGAGACCAAAATTTCTCAATAAAATGTCTAAGAAAACCTTCAAGTCAAAACTCAAATGCCATTATTGTATAAAAGATGGTCATATAAATGTATTTTGTTATATAAGGAAGGCTTAACTCAAGCTTGAGGACCTTTCCAAGGCTAACCCCCAAGGACCCAAATATATTTGGGTACTTAAAATAAGATGATTAATATTTTCTTATAGGTTTATCTCAAATCCACTACTAAGGAGAGCAAATGGCATGTAGATAGTGGATGTTCAAGAACATTGATAGAAAATGCAAGCCTCTTCACAAATTTGAAAGAAAAGAGAGGTGGAAACATCACATTTGGTAACAATGGCAATTGTAAGATAGTTGGCATTGGTACCATTAGTAAGGACAATCATTCTCTCATTGAAAATGTTCTTTTAATTGATGGTTTAAAATTTAACTTGCTTAGTGTAAGTCAATTATGTGATAAGGGTAATAAAGTCACCTTTGGCTCTAAAGCATGCATTATCATCACTTTAGCTAATGAAAATGTAGTGTTTGAGGGAGAAAGGGAAGGCAATACCTACATGATTTACTTAGATAATTTAGTTAACCATGATATCAAGTGTTTTATGTCTATTAGTAATGAATTTTGGCTTTGGCATAAAAGGCTTGGATAGTCACATCCCAACTTTTGAGATATGATGGTCCTAAAACATGGGGAGACATAAGGTCACCCATGCCTGCAAAACCCTCTCATACTCATATAAACATAGCCTAGGATCGTACCAAAATCTCATGCATTAACTTGAATAACCAATAGTAAAGGAAATCTTTAACTAGCGAAAGAATAGTTTAAAAATACTTTGAATACAATCCTTTAAAAAAGAACAATTAAAACTCTAATAATCCTCAAATGCATAATGTTCCAAAAATAAAACTCCCAAAGCATCTAAGAGTGACTCTTCATATCACAGTACATCAATAGACTTGGATAAGTAAATCTCCCAAACAGAGTAGATTGCTTGAGCTTTCACCTTGCCTCCTCATAATGCTTACTTGAAACCACACAAGGAAAGGGATGAGATAGATTATCTCAATGAGTAAACAATACAACTTATACAATAACACATATCCCTTTATAAGGCTTCATAACTCATAGTTCATGGTTTGCAATTTAGCAAGGGTTGCAGAAATCAAACTTGTAACTTGTAGAGTGACAGCTTTTGCCTTATTCACTCAAGCTTGAAAAAGGGAGAGGTGGCATCATACCAATTTCCAACTCCTAACTTGTAAAGAAGTGTGAAGTTGATCAAGCTCCATAGCTAGAACTGTCCTTTCTAGCTGAGGTGGACACACTACTCCTATCCATCGAGTTAAGACCATGTGTATAGGTTTCGATGATTTTTTGCATCGGCACGAGGATTTCTGAGTTCATAGGTACTATAGCCAAAGCTAATGGCAATTGCTTATAATAATAGTATTGAAGAAAAAATAGCAGCAATAGAAGTATAGCTTATTGAATAAAAGATAAACAGTAGTGTGGTTCTAGAAAGAATTTAAGGTAAGGCAACAATCACAAAGGTTCTTTCTTATCATTGAATAAATAGTAATAATTTCAAACCAATTGTCCTTTGGCAACCCAAGCTTAACAAAGAAAACATATAATTATAATTGATAATAGAAGGGAACTTAGGTTTTAAGAATCTCAAAGGTTCACATATCATGATAACTTGTGCTTGAAATATGAACATAATATTTACTTACCTTGTGGTTCCTTAGCTCCTAATGTGCGTAGCCCTTGCACTTCTAACAATCCTCAAGCTCTAAAATTACAATTCAGTACTTAGCATTTGGCTTAACATCATGCTATCCTATCCTATAACTACCTCATGCACATATATTATTCACATATACTTGGAGTTGCACTTAGAAGTGCACTCATCACTTGTATATAACATGTTGACTTTTAAGTCCTGCATATTTTGCCTTCTTAGGCTCATATGAATTCATATAAAAGTTCATACCAAGACTTTTCTAGAGCCAAACACAATGAATCATAATCTTAATATCAATTTCATTTAACTTCCAACTTAGTACACTTAATACTTTCTATACAACTTAACAAGTAAACCTTAAAGAGTCATGCTCGTCTCCTTTAGACCTAATCATACAATCAATCCCATATGCAAATTAGGATCATTACTCCACAATGAACACATCATAAACTCAATTCCCATACTACTTATCCATGTATACATATTAGCGAAACATGTTGGTTAAGGTTTTGGAAACCCTAGGCATAGCCGAACCACTCTAGGAATTTCCTAGAGTTACTCCTTCAATCATCATGCAATTAAATCATGTACCATTCATATACACATGTCAACAATCATTAAAATGTACCTTACAAAACTTATAGGCCTTGGAATCAAAATCCCAAGTTTGGCTGAAACCACATAACCATGGAAACCATGGTTTTTTTCTTATTTTTCATACTTTTCAATCATTACAATAATATGTAAATGCATGATTTAAATCAATATTTTTCATGTAAACATAACAAAATTCAGTTTAGGATACAATAACACACAAATCCTCCTCCCCCCCCCTCCCTTGCCGTTTATGTGCATATGCATGAAAATTCCAACTTTTGGGTTTTAAGGTTCACTTTTGATGGATTTGAGAAGAGAGAGATATGTTCACAGTTGGAAATCGGTTTCTCCTATGAAAAGACAACCTAGGCTGAATATAATATATAGAAATTTAGTAAATATATAGCCCCACATGGATTACTCATGATTAGTTTCATAGAATTCAAAAAATTAGCTTGAAAACAGAGGAAGACTTACAAGGAAGATCAAAAAATCGCAATGTTTGGAGGCACCTTGTGTTTTTCAATCAAGAGAGAATTTTTGAGAGAAAATTCTATAAAAATTTAATGGCAAAATAGAATGGAGGCTATCACACCCTAGGGAGGCTGAATATTAGGTTGTAATTAGAGTTTTGTTACAAAATTATAATATTGCCATTAATGAGTTAGGTTAAGAGTGCTTAGGTGTCTTGGGCTTTTGGTGGGTTAGTCTTTTAATCCAATTTATGGGCTAATTTTAATGTATTTAAAATAAAATATTTTGCTTCTTATTTTCATTAAAATTTCTCCAAGAATATTTAATTTAAAATATTTAAAAATACTCATAAAAAATATTTTATGCTTAAAAATCACTTTGTGCATGAAAATTCACTTTGTATGCAATAAATCATTTAATGCATTTGCACTTCACATAAATTGCCTATTTCATATTCAAAATTCACATTATGCATACTAGAACTAGTCTAACATGCCACTTGCTCATAAATCACATAGCATATGAAATTTCATAAAAGCACACACTTTGTCATAATAATCCTAAATGCAAGCAACTTGTCATGAAACTTCTAGCATGGGTATGGATTATTACAGCAAGCATGGAACGTCTTTATAGTCTTTTAAGGATGAGCTTGTTGAAGGACTTCCAAAGATCAAATTCTCAAAAGACAAGTCATGTGGACCTTGTCAAATGGGAAAGCAACACAAATCATCCTAAAATCAAAAAATATTGTAAATACTTCTAGACCCCTTCAACTTATTCATATGGATTTGCTTGGACCTAGTAGAATTGCTAGTTTGGGTGGAAAGATGTATGCCTATGTGCTTGTCAATGATGACTCTAGATTTACTTGGGTAAGTTTCTTGACTTGTAAGAGTGATGCTTTTGATGCATTTAAAAGTTTTGCAAAAAGAGTTCAAAATGAGAAAGGCTATTTCATTTCCAAAATTAGAAGTGATCATGGAAAAAAATTTGAAAATGAACTTTTTAAAAATTTTTGCATTGAACATGGAATTTCACATAATTTGTCATCTCCTAGAACACCTTAACAAAATGGTGTTGTAGAAAGGAAAAATAGAACTTTGATTGAAATGGCTAGAATCATGCTTAATGAGTATAGTTTACCAAATTATTTTTGGGCGAAAGCCGTTAATACTTCAAGTTACATTTCACAGAGTTTTTAAAAGACCTATTTTGAATAAAACCTCTTATGAGTTACAGAATGGGAGAAAGCCTAAGATTCATATCTAAGAGTCTTTGGTTGTAAATGCTACATATTAAATACCAAGGATAACCTTGGAAAATTTTCTTCTAAAACTGATAAAGGCATTTTCCTGGGATATTCCACTACTAGTAAAGCTTATAGAGTTTTTAACAAAAAGACTACGGTAGTTGAAGAGTCTATGAATGTTGTATTTGATGAATATAGTAAACTTGATCTTGGGAAAGGTAGTATTTTTTATGATCTTGTAAGTGAATTTGAGAAGCTTGGAATGGATCAAGATGAGACTCCAACGGAAGTTGAAGACCAAGTGGAAAACTAATAAGATCACAGGGCTTCATCAAATCCATAAAAGGAAGATATTTAAGAACTTCCTAAGGAGTTTAGATACCCTAAAAATCAGCCCAAAGAGCAAATCATTGGTGATCCATCGAAGGGTATAAATAGTAGATGTCATTTTAAAACCTTAGATAATAATCTTGCTTTTGTTTCTCAAACCAAGGACTATTGATGAGGTTCTTAATGATGAGAGTTAGGTGATTGCTATGCAAGAGGAACTCAACCAATTTGAGAGAAACAAAGTTTAGGAACTTGTTCCTAGACCCAAAGATCATCCCATTATTGGATGTAAATGGGTTTATAGAAATAAGTTAGATGAGCATGGTTTCATCACTAGGAATAAGGCTAGATTGGTTGCCAAAGGGTACAACCAATAGGAAGGCATTAATTATGATGAAACTTATGCTCCGGTAGCAAGATTAGAGGCTATTAGGATTTTGTTTGCATATGCATGTCATATGGATTTTAAACTTTTTCAAATGGATGTTAAAAGTGCATTTTTAAATGGATTTATTAAAGAGGAAGTTTATGTTGACCAAGCCCCTGGTTTTGAAAATCATGAACTTCCTAATCATGTTTTTAAATTAACTAAGGCCTTGTATGGTTTGAAACAAGCTCTTAGAGCTTGGTATGAAAGGCTAAGTACATTTCTTTTGAAAAATGATTTTGTTAAGGGCAAGGTTGACACAACACTTTTTGTAAAACAGCACAAAAATGACACTTTAATTGTTCAAATTTATGTTAATGATATTGTATTTGGTGCTACTAATGAACATTTTGTAAAGAATTTGGCAAGTATATGACTAGGGAATTTGAGATGAGCATGATGGGTGAGCTTAAGTTCTTCCTAGGACTACAAATCAAACATTGCAAGGATGGTATCTTCAACAACCAATCCAAGTATACAAAGGAGCATCTCAAGAAGTTTGTATGGATGGTTGCAAAAGTAGCAAGACTCCAATGAGCACATCAATTAAGCTTGATAAAGATGAAAAGGGTAAGCCTATAGGTGAGAAGAAGTATAAAGGTATGATTGGTTCTCTTCTCTACCTTACGACATCTAGACCCAATATAATGTATAGTGTTTATTTATATGCATATTTTCAATATTGTGCTAAAGAATCTCATTTGTATGTCGTTAAAAGAATTTTGAAATACTTATATGTCTTATTGTATTTAGGGCTATTGTATCTTAGAAACTCATCTTTTACAATAATTGGATTTTCGAATGCGGATTATGCTAGTAGTTTGCTTGATAAAAAAAAAAAAGTACTTCTGAAACTTGTCATTTTCTTGGTGAATGTTTAGTTTCATGGTTTCACAAGAAATAAGTTTCAATTGCCTTATCCACCATTGAAGCGGAATATATAGTGGCAGGTTATTATTGCACTCAAGTTCTTTAGATTAAACAACAACTCAAGGACTATGGTCAAGTGATTGATCACATTCCTATCAAATGTGATAACACAAGTGCCATAAATCTTTCCAAAAATCCCATCCATCATTCTATGAGTAAGTATATAGACATTAGGCATTATTTTTTGAGAGATCATATGAAAAATGGTGATATTGTATTAGAATTTATTGATACAACCAACCAACTTGCTAACATTTTCACAAAACCTTTAAATGAGAAAAGATTAAATTTCATTAAAAGGGAACTTGGCATGCTTGATGGGAGCTCATTGCCTTAAGTTTTCAAAACTATATAAAGTTTTTCATATGCATCAAAGTTCATGCATTTCATATCATTTATCTTTAACAAATTACTTGAGCATTTAATCTTGAATTGAGGTGATTCTTAATTCAATTAAATTTAAGTATTTGACTTTATACAATTTTATTGATTTTTGGTAGCATGTTGGTTGCTTTATGGTTAACTTTCAGTTTATTTGATTTAAATTGCTTGAATTTCTTTTTAATGATTTGTTGATATCTTGGTATATAAAATGTATAATTGAATTTATTTTGATCTTGAGTCATAATGCCAATTACATCGCATATAACTTCACTCAAAAGTTTTTCAAAAATTTCTGCTTTTTCAAAATTCGTGGTCACTACATATAAATCGCGATCGCTAAATTCAAATTTTGTAGCCATTGTTAATTAGCCTTCAGAGTTTCACCTACAATTGCTTAATCACAGATGCAATTTTTGAATTTTTTGAAAATTACGGTCTCGACTATGTGTCTGATAGCTTTTAAAAACTAGTATTTTATAATAGAAAAATTTGCATTCAATTCAAAGACTAGTCATTTTATAGTCATTTTCACATATTTTTGGCCTATAAATATCCCATCTCATTAGTTTTATTTGTTTTCTAACACTCCAAGCTCTTTCATACTTGAATTTCTATTACTCTCAAACTCTCCTCTTATCTTTTCCTTCTAAATTTCCATAATCTTTCTCTTTTATTGAAACTCTTCTTCATCAATGGCTTATAGAAAAAACTCTAGAAAGGGAAAGGAAATCCACTCAAATACCCTCTCCTCTAGAGCTAATGAGGTGAATAACCTTAGAAGAAAAAGAATATTATCTTTAAATCAAAGGTAAAACCGTTTTTCCAACCAAAATTCCTAGCCTTGTATGTCTCAAAACCTTAGGAATTAAGGATAGCATTGTAGCTTTCGTCAACAATCTTCATTGGGGAAAATTTGACTTTGTAGATGAAGATAGGTATGAAGAATTAACAAAGGAATTTCTTGCCAGCCTCGTTGTCCACAAGAAATTCCATCTAACTCGTGGCTATTGATTTTTGATTTTTTGGTAAGTTATATGAGCTTACCCTCAAAGATCTTGCCAACATATTTGGCCTTGAAACTGAAGGCACCTATACTTTAAATGAGTTTGCTCTTGAACTCAACCCCTTTTGGATGAAATTTCAATTGAGCCAAAATTCAATCCAAAATCCTCCCTTACTAAACATGTCAAATCTTTTTCTATTTAGGTCCTCCATAGGATTGTTACCCTCTCGATAAATGAAAGAGGGGATGGTAATGAAAAAGTTTCTTAAAGAGATCTTTTCTTCCTCTATGGTCTTGTGAAAGGAAAGAGCATTCAAACCACTTAATTCCTTGTTGATCAATTCCTTCATCTCTCCTCCACCAAAAAAGGGTGCCATTCTACTCTCTTCCTACATCACCACAATAGCCAAACATCTTATGGCTCTTACTCCACCCAACAAAGCTATTTTCCAAAATCTCATCAAGAAATCCCTTATAGATTTTCAATACATGATCAACACCAAGGCATTAAAGCAAAAAGAGGAAAAATATGAATATCTTCTTAGAGAAGTTGGGGTTCAAACAATGGTGCAAAAGAGGCCAAGAGTGGTGATAGGTGAGGCTAGTCAAGCTAGAGAAGAGGAACCACAAGTAACACCCATTGTCACTCCACCTCAACCACAAAATGAAACAAATAGACTCCTTCATAAAGTCTTGAGGAGACTCACTCTTTTATACCATATTCACCAAGATATCTTTGATATGCAAGGTCATATATGTCTCCCTCAATATAACTTATAACAATGGGAGTTTAGTGAAGAAAAGGAGGAGACACATAAGGAGGCCCCTTATGAAGGAGAAGAAGAGCCCAAAGATAGAGGAGATGCTTCTTAGATTTTTTAGGAATTCCTCTTTTTTCTATTTTTCTATTTTTTTTTTTGGAATTTTGTCTTTTTATATTTTTTTTGTCTTTTATTTTGTTTATGCATTCATTCCATATGGCATTGCTAATTTCAAATAAAAGCAATTATATATTCTCTTTGCTTTGATCTTGCATGATTTCTCCTTTACGCAACTCTTTCATATCTTTTTGATCTTGCCAATGGAGGAGAAATATAGAAAAGGAACTTAAATAAATAATTAGAGTAAATTCATTGATTTTCATTGATTAAGGGGGAAAGCTTAAAATTGAAAACTTTGTGATATGTTCATTCAAAATAATCATATACTTTTTAAATTGTTCTCATACTTTATATCTTTTACTAGCTATGTATTGCATATATTAAGGGGGAGAATTCTAAATTGAAAGTTATATTATATTTAAGTTCAATTTGATTGTTAAAATAAAAAAGGGGGAGATTGTTGACCTAAGTTCTTTCAAAACTTAGTCAATCTTTATTTAATCTTATCAATCAAATTAAAGCTATCTAATATGTTTATTGAGTGTCTTTTTTGCAGATTAAAACATATTTAGTAGATTGGATTTCAAAGATGCCTATGTTTTCTCAAGATCTCTTACTCGGCTTTGAGTTGCACCTAACATCCCTAAATCGTGATCGTGATTAGTAAATAATGACTGTGACCCTCATATCTCGACCAGGATGCTCAAAAGGCAAATTAGTTCAATTTTTAGCTTCAAGAGATAGAATGAATTGTGATCTCAGTCACAACCACGACCAAGGGCACGATCCTAGAATTGCAATTGTGAATGGACAGTTGCGAATGTGAATTTTGTATGAAACTGAATGATTGCAATGGATAGTTAAGGAACCAATAAGAAGACGCCACATGTCTATTAACCATTGTGAATTTTAAAGATCACGACTGTGATATTATCATCTCAACTGCAAAAATTGAATTGTGACCACGACATTGTTTTTACAATGCATTTAATGCAAGATTTTGTTGTTATTATGAAGGTCTTTCTACTTTACTTTTTGTAATGAGAATTTAGAGGGAAGAAACTATAAATACCCTCTCTAAAGACCCTCATAATCATCCAACAACCTTTATTTAATCCAAACTCTTGCAAATTTAATTCTCAAAGCCTTTATCTCTCAATTGTTAATATTTAGCTGTTGTAAAAGCATTGATAGCTCAAAGGATTGTGTGTTAGGCCTGAAAACACATAGTATTGGGTTCAGAGTGAACCAATAGAAAACTCTTATATAGGTCTAAGTGTAAGCATAAGGGAAACACTTGTAAAGATTCTGTGTTAGCCATTAAAACATATTGCAAGTTTGGAGTAAGCTTGAAACTCCTTTGGAAGTATCAACTAGTAGTAAAATACCCATTTGAGATTAGGGAGTGGAAGTAGGGTTCATTAACATCCAAACCACTATAAAATTGATTGTGTTTATTCTTTTTCTATAACAACCCACATCTACCCTAGGAGTTTTAGTGACAAATTATTTGAATTTAGGGTTATTGTGACAAATTATGTGACTATATGAAAATTCATGTGTGACGTGATTTATGAGTTTGGGGCATGTTAAATTAATTTTAATATGCCTAATATGAATTATTATTATGAAATAAATAATTTAAATAAAATGCATTAGCATGAAATAATTTATTTTTCGTAAAATAAATTTTGTATGTAAAAAGACGATTTTTAAACATAAAATAATTTTATGCATATTTTTAAAATAATTTTTAAATAAATGTTTTAGAGAGAATTTTAATGAAAATAATAAGAAAAATATGTTATTTTTAATTACCTACAATCAGCCTTAAATTAATTAAAAAACCCAAATACCCAAAATCTCACTACACTAAAACACTCATAACCTAGCTACATTAAGGGTAAACTTGGAAATTGCACCCCAAACCCTAATATATAATGAGAATTTCGGCCAGCCCTTGATTTCTAGTAGCCACCATTCTGTTTTTCATTATTTTGATAGAAAAATTATCTCAAAATATTTTTTTCTACTGAAAAACTCAAAAACACTTTCAACTTTGCGATTTCGCGACCATTTCGTAAGTTTTTCTTTTCCTTTCAATTTGCTATTTGATTTTTATGAAACTAATCTTGGAAAAATTATTTTGAACTAAATATTTATTGATTTTTAATAATAAAATTTGGGATAGGTGATTCTTAAGAGAAAAATTAACTTTTCTATCGAAAGCACCAACCTCTCTACTCGATTTCTCCAAAGGTGAATCTTGTAACTCAAAATTGAAATTTTTATGCATAGACCATACCAAAGGGGGGGGAGGCTCGGTGCAATGTCTACATCATTGAATTCTAAACTAATTTTTGATGTGCTTAGATGAAAAATATTGGATCAAATTATATTTCTGCATTTTTTTGTAATGACCGAAAAGTTTCATAAAACAAAGGAATTCAAGGTTTTTGTGCTAGAACTTAAAAGTTAGAAAATTTAGTTATTATTTAAACATGTGGCTGATAATTTGTATATGAATGGATTATAATCTAACATTTGTTTTGTTTAAATAAAAAATAATAATTTAAATCATGTGTTTGCATATCGCTGTAATGAACGAAAAGCACGAAAACTCATGATTTTCACCCTAAGCCTTAAACTTTGGAATTTTCATGCATAATTGTTATCTATGGCTGCCAAATCATACATGTAGATGTTCTAAATTGATGTTTGCTATGATTGAATGAAAAATAATCCTTTAAACCACCTGTTTACATATTACTCTACTGACTGGAAAATACTGAAAATAAGAAAATGCATGGTTTTACATCCTAAAACCTAAAATTAGAATTTTCATGCACATGTCACACCTATTACTACTGATTCATGTAGAGTAATGTTCTAAAATGATTTTCATTGTGTTTACATGAAAAATCTTAGTTCAAACCATGTTTTTATATATTACTGTAATAGACGGAAAGTACAAAAAGTAAGAAAATTTAGTTTTTCCCTTAATAATATATTTGGCCTATCATGGGATTTTTATCCCAATGTCTATAATTTTTATGCAATGTATTTTGATGATTATTAAAATGTATGTATGTATAATAAATGATAAAATTGCATGTTAGTTGAAGGTATGACCCTAGACAAGCTTCGAGGCACTTTGGTATACTTTAGGTATCTTAACCTGATATTGTGATTAGATTGTGAATGTCATTGGGAAATATGGAACTAGATGTTATGATGACTTGATAATGAATAAATGGTCTTGAGTTGATGAAGTGATTGATTGAATAAATAGATCATAAGAGTTAAGCATGACACTTGAAATGTTATTTGTTAAGTTGACATGTATGGATGTGTTAAGTATACTAAGATGATTGTTAAAATGAATTGATATTAAGATAATGAAATTATGATGACCATAGAAAGGTATTGGCATGATTGTGATGTGTTTTCATATGGGCCTATAAAGACTAAGTGTATGAGGCTTTTAAGTCAAAATGTTATGTGCAAGTGATGAAGTGCACTTATATGTGCAACTCTAAGTATATGTAAATATTATATATGCATGGGGTAGTTATGGAATAGGATAACATCATGATTGAATAGATACTAAGTATCAAATTAAATACTATGATAGAGCTTGAGTCTTAGAAGTCCAAGGTCTACGTGAATTAGGAGTAAAGGAACCACAAGGTGAGTAAACTCTATATTCCTGCTTACAGTGTGAGTAAACACTATATTCACGTTTCAAGCGAAAGTAACAATATGTTTTGTTACAAATATGTGATATTATGTTATATGAGCCTTTGACATTCTTGAAACCCAAGTTCTTTCAATTCTAAAATGAAACTCTATGATTTCCTTGTTAAGCTTGGGTTGTCAAAGGACAATTGGTCCAAAACCATTTTCAATTATCCAATGATAATACCTTTATGATTATTGTCCTAAGCTTTTATTCTTTCTGGAACTACATTATTCTTGTATCTTTTGCTCAAAAGTTAAATTGCCATTATTATTGTGATACATGTTATTATTGCCTTAAATGTTATTGTTATATATGAATACTAATAGCTCTAGCTATGGTACCTTTAACCCTTTATGTAGAAGTCCTCGCCAATATGGGTAATCATCGAAACTTGTGCACACGGTCTTAACCTGATGGATAGGGGTAGTGTATCCACCTCAGCTAGAAAGGGGCGATTCTAGTCGTAGGGCCTGATTAGCTTCATGCCTTCTATGTGATAAAAGTTGAAATTTGGTATAAGGCCACCTCTCCTCTATGTGTTCGAGTGATAGAGCAATAACCTTCACTCACTATGTGTTACATGTGTGATTTCTGCAAACTTGCTAAATTGAACCCTTGATAAATTGCAACCTGATTCATGAATTGTAAATCATAAGCTATGTGTATAAGCTATGAGTTTCCTTTTCAAAGGAATATATGTTAATGTATGTGTTTAATTGTTTACTCATTAAGATCATCTATAATTGTTTACTCATTAAGATCATCTATCTCACCCCTTTTTCTTTCCTTGTATGGTTCCAGGTGAGCAAATGTGGGAGGCAAGGTGATGACTCAAGCATTCTACTTCGCTTGGGGATTCCCTGTCAAAGTCATTAAGAATACCATTATATGAAGTGTTGTCATTAGATGCTCTGGAAATATTTATTTTGATATTTATTTTAGATGTTCTTTCTTAAAGTTTTGGAGTGGATTATGAATATTATTTTTCTTAAGGATTATTTGTGAAGTGTCTAAATATTATCTTCCGCAACTAAAGGTTTTCATATAATGTTTAAATGAGTTATTGCATGAGGTTTGGTATGATCCTAGGCATGATTTGTATATGTGTCAATGGGTTCTATGGGCATGAATAACCTTATGTCTCCCCGTGTTCTAGGACCGTTATATCTCTAAAATTGGGATGTGACACTTTCCCTATCTCATTCTATCTAAATTTAATTTCCCACCAATACAACCCCCACTTCTTGGTGCACAAGGGCAAACAACAAAGAAGGGAATAGTAGAGAAGACAAACTCTCATTTTTGTATGTGTTATCAATATTAGGAGTAAAGATGTTAAGGTGAGTACATGATATATATTATGTGATCATTATAAATTTTTTTTCCTTGTTATGTTTCTTACAAGATGTTCATGAAAATGAGATTTCAAACTTTAAGTTCTTATAATTATATATTCCATAAATCTCAAATATCAAGTTTCATGTTCATGCATTTATATGATTTCAGAATTTCTTTATTTTATTATTTACTAGTTAAATGAATTATCAAGTTACCATGCTCCTGAGTTTGCAATAATGGAAATATTTCTTTATATTTTTTTTCATGAATTAAGATTATGAATAATGCGATAGAAATCCTCTATTAATGGGAGTTCTATTAGGCTATGTGCACATAGTAGCTCACTTGACAAGGCTAAATTGGTCAAAGTTCCTCATGGAAAGCCAAGGGGCCCATGGCAAGTACCTAATCAATCTTGTATTTCATGATACAAGTACAAGTGCAAGTTCACATTATCATGTTCAAGTTACAAGTTGATTTCTACCTCAGATGTGAATAAGGCTATGCTCATTATATTGTTACATTTTATTTTTACTATCTTATTAGAGATAAACAAGTTTTCTTTTCTTTTTTTTTTTCATGATATTACACTACATTTTCATGTATATGATGCATATTTTTATATTGAATAACTATGCTCTACACTTACTTCCTTAATCAAATTATGCAAGTTTTGTACTCTTAATTTAGTATCCAAGTCTCTAATTTCATGATTGTGATAAGTGTCGATAGTCTTTCTCAGTCTTTCTTTATCCATCTATAAGTTAAATGTTCAGAACTTATGTTGAGAAAATTTTAATATCATGCTTTATTTCAAGGGTTCTTCGTGTTCTCTTATGGTTACCAATGCCCTAAGACTTTCACGACTCTGAAATGGATAATGAAAATTCTAAAAGAATATATATGCTTTATTAAAGGTATATGATAATGTGAAATGTCTAAGACAGTATGAATTGGACTTTCAAAAATTTTTATGACTTTAACTTAGAATTTTTTGCCTATTTTCTAAGTAAAGTTTATGTGTGTACAAGGTTATATTGAAACTAGATTTCTGGCCCTTGGTGAATTTACTCTGTATTGTTTTCCAACATTACATTAAGGGAAGACACAAAGGGCTGAGGCTTAAAATAGAGACTAGAGTCACGACCTAGTTTTTAAAAACTAGGAAAAAGAGGTGACTCGAACCCCTATACTTCTTACCTAACCACCTTAATTCAGAGATTTTAAGTAAGAAAGTTAGGTATGAACTTGGAAAGGTGTTAGGCACCCAAGTTTGCCCAGCTATGAGGCTGACTTCCACTAACCAATTGACTTTAATTTAAGATGGGTTGAGCTTTATTTGGGCCTTATTATAATGCAATAGTTCATCATATTATATAAATCACCAATAAGTGTGCAATCAATATAAATCCATAAATTTAATCTAGTTACTAACCATTTTAAACTAAAATGCATAATCTTAAATTTATGAAGTTGCAAACCAATTTAATTCATTCAACAATACTAACTAATTAATAAACAATTTCATGCATTTTCAAAGAAATAATATTAAACTTACCAAGTTAATCTTAAGCTACCTAATCAATTATAAACTATTAATGCCATGTGATTTAAACTAAGAATAATATGCATAAATCATACATGGTTAATTTAATATGAAATTAAATTGACTGATTTCATGGTTGAAAATAAGAAAAATAAATTTACCAATTTATTAGAGTTCATTTTAATCATAATCTATGTTGCTTAAGGGGAAAGGGATGTATCTTTATGGATAAAAAGATATAACAAGGTACAAAAGTCCTAAAAACCAAAGAAAACCAAATAAAACAAAAAAAAAAAAAAAAGAAAGAAAACTTAATTCTTAGATAATTAGGGGCATGTACCCTTAGTGTGCGCGCCTTAAGTTAGGAGGTGTGGCACCCCCTTATGCACCTCTAGCATTTTTGTTCTTTGTGTTCTTTATGTTCTTCTCATTCCAAGTTTGATTTTTCTGAAATTTTTGTTCTAGGAGACTTCAAATGTTATGTTAATTATTCTAACATCCAAACTCAAGAATCAATTTAAAACAAGAAAAACAAAAGCTAATGAACAATTAGGGCACATAAGGATTCCATATAGCCCTAGATTGAGGCACATGTGAAGGAATATTGGGCACAAATTAAGCAGAAGTAACAAAATCGACAAAATTTCAAACAATTTAAAATTTCACTTTCACCCAAATGAGTACAATAAACATTAAAGCAATCTACTAATTAGTGTGTAAAACACATAAGAAAGAAAAAAGATCAAGTGGTAATCATATTACCTCTTGAAGCGGATGAACTCCAATTCTTCTTTCCTCTCCAAAAGCTTCCCAAATGTTAAGCCTCTAGATTATCCACACCAAGCTCAACCTCTAAGGTATACTTTGATTTTTTTAGATCTTCTTGATTCTTTCTCTTGGTAGCCTAATTGAATACAAGATCTTCTAACATAAATCCTTAGTGATTTGATTTCTTCTAATTGCTATGGATATGTCCTTTCAATATAAGAAACCTTTGTTCTTTCACAAAGAACAAAGAACAAGAAATGAAGGACAAGAAAATTGAAGAACTTTTCTTCCTTTTCTTTTCTCTCAATACTTAGTTACTAAGGTTTCTATATGGAAAAGATGTGCATAAAAAATACTTCTCTATTTAAAAACATCATTTTCCTTTTATATAGCCAACAACTATGTTGTTAATTAGGGGACAAATTAGATATTTAATTTGCTTTGTGCCTTAGGGTTAAATAGAAAAGACCATATTACCCTTTATGGTTTTATAATTTTTTCAATTAAACCTTACATAGTTAATAGACCATTTTAACCTTGGTGCACTCTCTCTAACCTCCATAAACTTATTATATGGGCTTTAGGGTTATAGAAAATCTCTAACCCCTAAACTCATCATATGGGCTTTAGGGCTATAGAAATTCTTTAACCCCTAAATTGCCTCTCTCCATTTCTCTAATGGGCTTAGGCTATTTAGGGTTTTGTCCAAAGCTCAAAATTATTTCTTTTAACTCATCCATAGTTTTAATTAATTAAATCCTTCTCATTTATATCATATACAAATTAGAATTTAATTAATAAGAAATCATTTTGGATTTAAACTTCAAGACATGCTAAATTTCATTAAAAGTTCAATCCTTTTACCATTAATTAATTAATTAAACACTTTAATTAATTATTATGGTAAACCTTTTATTCTTGGAAGGTGAATACTTTTAGGTGTGTGACTTTCTAGGTTCATGTCTAATTAGCAATAGGATTAAGAAAATACTTTTCTCTACTAATGTGAAATCCTTATTTCACCCTTAATCCCATAAGTCATGAGTGACGCCTAGCATTACATATCATGACTACCTAATTAGAATGAATATGAGTGTTGAATCACTTATTCATTTTATAGACCATTGATCATAATTAATGTACACTAAAATCCCTTCATTACAAAATCCCAATCTTAGCTAAGGTCATAGATTTGTCAAACCCTAATATGCTTCGATCATATGTCTATATCTCGATTCTAATTCTTAATAAAATTGATTCCTACTAGAAACCCATTCTAGTGAATCTTTACTACCTTGGCCAAGGATTTTATTACCAAGAATAATCAAACAGCATAGGATTTCTTCCTTATTTATTCAATTTAATGAATTCTCTTTTGATGATCACTTACCTCTATACATAACTAGTTAGAACTATCACATACCATGTACCAATACTTGAATAGCATTAATATGTAAGTAGTAATAAATTCCAACTACTAATGAATGAAATACATAATCCCTTAAGTAAAAGGACTATATATACAATTATGAACTAGATGATGATTTATGGACTAGCAATAAAACTCCATGTTATCATCATCTAACATCAAAGTTCAATCATTCATCATATGAATATCCACATGTTTATAATGACAACATTTGTCAAATGGTATGATGCTCACTGTCTCTATAATCGTAGGTATCACATACTGATTATAGATTATAAATAAAGGTGACGGTCTTTCGAAATTAATAATGCCCAATCATTAATCCTATGATCATGAACATTTTAAAGTATTTGTTTAAGAGCGATCTGCTATCTATATTTTGAATACTTGAGAATAGATCCTCTTTTGAAAAACACTTATGGACTTCAAATATACATTTAATACAATGGAACAATTTCATTTATAAACATATATTTTATTGCTATTTAGGGACAATGTTTGACATTTACATAACTTATACATTGCTCTAGGGCATACCCTCTAACAGCATGAGGGTACTTTGCGCCCCTAGCTAATAGGCTAAAACCTCCAACTTTTACTTTAGAATAGTTAACTTCTATCCTTTATAGATTTTGATGTCTAAATATTCAATACACGACTAAATACACTAAAATAAACAATAGATAGCGATTAGAAACAAGAATTAAATCAAATTAACTTAAAGAACACAAGGAACATATCTTAAGAACCAAAACCACAAACTTATTGTAATCTTTGTCCTTAAACAACAATTTTATGATCAAAACACATAAAGTAAACATGTATGGAACATGAACATAATTAAATTCAAAATTAAACAAATATAAATAACACATACACACACACACACATATATATATATAACAAAGAACTAAAGTCATATAAACCTATCCCATAGCATTCTAAATCCATTAATTAAATTAGAAGCATTAGGAATCCTTGGTTTCTGATTTCAAAGCACTCAGTTTAGCAATCTAGATTAGGTTAGCATTCTTTAATGATTGAATTCACAATGGCTTCTGGTTTTAAGAACACACACCCACTATTTATCTTTTATCCTTTCTTTTGATCCTTTTTTCTTTGTTTGGTTTTATGTTTTTTTTTGGTGGTCCAAAGTTGTCCTCTTTTGTGTAATGGTGTAAGAGATATTTTTATAGCTAGGGTTAAGAGAGTATGATTTGGAAGGTAGGAAATCTAACTAAATTAGGAAGAAGCCATGACTCAAGCATTGATAGGAGTAATTTAGGTAGAGATTAGGACAAATGTTTCCTTTTCTCTTTCCTTTTGTACTCCTTTTCCTAATATGATGCACATGGCACATAACTTCTGTACCCTATCTATAAAATAAAACATTCTTATATTCCAATTCCTAATTTTTTTTACACATAAATGATCATATGTGTGAATATGCATTATTCTAAACTCACTCCAGACTAGAAAGTTCTTGTGCCACAACCTCTTAGGAATCCTTCATATTTGCAATTGAAGTAGCATCATCAAATGGATTTATAGGACCTCAACCTTATAGCCAAAGATCTACAATCAAATCTTTCCTTTTTCTTTTCTCATTTTTTATTTCTTTTTTTGCTCTAATTTTGCTCGAGCCACCTTTTTTTGGGTTTTCAACTTAATGAGCATACTGTAACTTTTGCATAAATTGCCCTTTTGAGTTTTTAATTTAGTGAGCCATCTTTCTTTTTCATTTCCTTTTATGTTCTTTCTTTTTTCATTTTACTGGAAACCTAAATATTGCCCTTAAGTTAGGTACTTTACTCAATATTCATATTCTTTGGAGAACCTGTAAGCCACTTCCTAAACTTGATGGAGTCATTCTACTCGATTGCATACCCCTTGATGAAAAAACATTCTAATCTATAAATTGATTTATTAGTTGGCCCTTCATCCACCTCATGCTTGACCAAGCCTATTAAAGCTCACCTAGTTCCATTCAAAGGGAAATCCAACTAACCTAGAGTCAATGAGCCATAACTTTCATAATTTAAGTTATTTGTCTATAGACAAAATGTCTTCATAAATACATTTCTTTCTCATACTTAACATGCATCTGTTTGTCCAATATGAAAATAATTACAATAAGGTCTAAATATTACATCTACTAACAATCAACTCTTTTAGGTTTTCCAACTAGTTATTTTCACTCATATCCCTAATTTTTTTCCTAAGTAACAATTAGGGGACATATGGTGGGATAATTCCTTTCATTTTTCTTCTTTTCTTTTAAAAAGATGTTGTTGGCAAATGCTTTGCCCCTTAGGAACTCTAGCTATTTGGATGGAATTTTTGTTTCTTTCAGTTCATTCCTAAGCAAAGAAGGTTTTTGGCAGACTTTCAGCTTGGTTGGCTCTTTATTTCTTGATTGCTAGGATTTTTAGGGAATAAGAGATTGACACTTGCCGATATTTATCTTTCTATATTTCAAGGTCTATGGCTTTTTGGCTTTACAAAGGGTTTGGCCTTACATAGATACTGTAAGATCAAATGTATTAATTTCAACTAATGGAAGCTGGCTTTTTAATGCTTAGAATACTTTAAGAGTGGTCCCTTTGAGGTAGTATTGAACTCAAAGTGAATGAGGGTGAGGTATCCCAACATCTTTCTTTCTTTTTCTTATTTCACTTTTTTTCTTTCTTTTCTTTTCTTTTTGATTTACTCTCTCTGCCATTAGATGTAATATCATGCCCTAATTGGATTATAAATAAACTAAACTTAAAGACACAAGGATAATCTAGAAAATATATTCATGAATTAATTTTATTATGAAATGCAAAGTCAAATAATTTATTGTTCATGAAAAAAAATGTAGAAAGGAATATCAATTTGCTTGACTCATGTCATTCTTTGTGGATTACCCCAGCATCTATTAAATCTTAGACCTTATGCTACAAAGTGATACAGTCATTAGTATTATGACTAGCTTTCTGATGGTAGAAGTTCCTCAGTAAAGGATCTAGCAAAGGTTTAGGGTCTAATGGTTAAAGGTGCCCATCTTTCTTCATATCCTCAAAAATGCTAGACAATGGCTCACTTAGATGAGTGAACTCCCTTTGCAGTGTGGCTTGACCTGCCTTGAAAGGATGAGGTCTAGTGATCTGAACTAAGTGGTTCAATGAGCCATTCTTCATCCCCACTTTATTAGCCTAACTATCTTTATAGTCTAACTATTTTATTTGTAGCCCCACATTAATGAGTTTTTCAATGGTATCTAGAGATACAATAGATAGCCTATTATAAAAGGCAGGCAAAGGCTCTTTCATAATAAGTCACACTTGTTCCTTTTCAATAGGGCAGTTGGTCATCTTTACAGCCTTTTCCCTCCATGTCATCACATAATTAGAAAAAGAACTCATCTAGATTTTGCCTTATAGTCTCCAATTCTCTAACTCCATCAGAGTGTTGTAGCCATATTAAGCCACAAAGCTTTTTGTTATCTTACTTACTTTTGTCCAAGACATAGTACCACTTCACTACAGCACCATCTAAAGAGGTTGGAAAAAGCTGCAGGATTTGCTGCTCAATATCTCTAGTGGTACTTATATGGCATACATTTTTAGGTAGATGTTTGGGTTACCAGTCTTATTGAACTTCTCCATATTCAGCACCTTGTACCAATTAGGTAACTTATAAGCCTTTTCAATAGTTAGAGCACTCAAGATTTTTGTCTTATTAAAATACTTCCCTTTCAATATTTTTTATATGGTCCATCTAACTCTTCAATTTTTCCTTTCTAGCTAAAGTTTCCTTCAACTTCCTATAAGGGTGGTCATTGGACCTAGTAGCAACTAGGTTATTATCATTATTAGGGGCATTTATATAAGCACCAAATTCAAAATGGTAAGGTGTGAGGCCTTGCCCAAACACCAATCTAATCAGCTAAAGGAGAACGAAATGCTCATTTAGGTTTAAATTCACAATGGAACTCTCAGGTTCAGATTGGTTGATTTTGAAAATTGACCTAGAGTTGCCACCTTAATTTTATTTTTATTTGGGAAAAAGTTAAGTGAAAAATCCAATTAAATGACTCTAATTTTATCTCAATAGAAAAAGTGCACTAATCCTTAATTACCAAAGAGGATTTGGGGGACTAGATTTTTGGTTCATTTTAGAAAAAATCAGTTTAGCAAATTTAATATTAAATGGCCTAAAATACATTTCATGAATAGTTTATAAATGCATGAATAGTTGCATAAACAACTAAATGCATAACCATTCATTCATTCCATAATAAAGCAAAATAAAAAACAAAATAAAAGAGTTAAATTTACAATATAAACTATATTAGGGGATACTCCTTCTAGTCCCTTATGGGATTATAGAGAAGTCACACATTTTTCAAACTGATCTTAAGGCATCATAATAAAACAAAGAAAAAAATAAATCCTAATGTATATATAAAGAAGGTGAAAAGGGGGAATGTTGTTTATTTTAGTTGGATTTGATGCTTTGAACAAGCATACATATGTTTCCCTACGAATGGGAATCAAAATTCACGTAGTTCACTTTTCTTACAAAACGGGTTAGTTTTAGTCTTAAACTTTTATCATGTTTGGGTTCATTAATTAAAAGGAGGTTGAATTAATTGATTTAACCAATTCAATTGATTACCAAGTTGTTAATTAGGTTAGATTTTAATTAATTTGAATCAAATTAAAGTGATTAGTTAGAGAGTATGGAGTATAAGAAAAATAGAAAAGGCAATGAGTTTTGGAGGGAGAAGAGATCCTAAAGAGGGAAAATAATAAATAAATAAATAAACAAAAGGAAAAGAAAAGGGAAAGAAAACTCACCTCAAATGGTGAGCAACAAGTGCTTTGGACAGCAGATAGTAGCTTGTCTTAGACGGTGGACGGCGGCTTACCTCAGACGGCGTTGTTGGGCAACTTCTTTAGATGGCCTTGAGGAGATTTGCCTCTAAATGATGACCCAAAAAAAGCAAAATAAAAGAAAAATCTTTAAAACTAGAATGCTCATTCTTTCGGACCAAGCTTTCAAAAAGAACTATTTCCTTTGAGATCAAGGGGTGATCAAGCAAGTTTGAAGTGTCCAAATGAGCTAGGGGTCTATTTATATAAAGAGAAGGCTAGAGGTTGAACTGCATAACTTTTAATATGGAATTCGCTAAATAGGATGATGACTACATGTGGGCCATATGGTTATGTAAGTGCCACATGTGATCACAATTTGGCAACTGCACATGGTCGTGAAGCCACTGTAAGGATTCTGCGGTCACTGCACAAGGGCCTGTAGTCACTAGCTCCAGTTTCGTCTGATAGGCCCATTCTCATTTATTTTTTATCTTTTTTTTTGTGATTTTACTTATGTTGTAATCGTTATTCAATTCTAGACAATCAGAGGATAGTTGAAAGGTAAAAGAGATAGGTTTTGATTTTTGACACTCCATTTCTCAATTTTCATGATTTTGGCAATTTCGGCTTCTAGAGGTTTGCTTACCAAGCCTAGATGCTTCTAATGTTTAAATGCATATTGAAGGGTGTAGAATTAAGGAAATCCATTTTTTCAACAGAGTGTTGCCCCTTTGACTCCTGCTAGCTAACCGGCTATAAATCTTTAATTTTGCACCCTCATTATGGGCCGCAGCCTGACACCTAATAAGATTAGTGCATTATGTAGAGGCAACATAATGGACCCACTAGCCGGTTAATAGGTAGGGGTCAAGGGGGCGGTGGCCTTTGCGAGGGAGTAGAGGGGAGTGCCACTAGAGAAAAAAAGGGCTTTCAATTATAGTAGTATAAGGAAACTTAATTTTCAGATACTAACACTTTTTCCATCCTGACTAGATTTTTTGTATCAAAGAACATCTTTTCAAAAATTGACCAGATTTTTCCTTAAACTGACTGTTCAATTATTCTAAAATTAATTTCGAGCCTATCAACACTGATTCTGAAATTGAATAGCCCTAAAAATTGACTCAAAAATCTAAAAACTGATAGAAAAATGACAAGTTATAGAATCTACTAGGATGACTGACGGTGTGAGGCCTTGCCTGAGCACCGAAATACTTTTGGGAAAAGCAACATGATTTTAACTTGCTATGATTTTAGAAAATGGTGTTGGAAAGTTGTAAATTGCAAAAGGTGAGTTGCCACTTTAATTTTATTTTATTTTGGGAAAATTAAAGAAAAGCCCAAATTTGACTCCAAAATTATATCAATTTGCCTAAAGGAAAAAGCACTAATCCATGAGTAATCAAAGAGAGCTCAGGGACTAGGTTTTGGTAACAAACAACTTGAGAAAACTTGTTTTCTGAGTTTAACTTAGAATTGCAAAATAGCTTTTAAGATTAAAAGAGATTTTTTTTTTTATGTATGCATGATCAATTGTAATATGATGTGTCATGACCTGAACCCGAGGGCACGTGGCTGGCACTAAGACACGGGTAATACACTTAGCTACCATTGCCCGTAGTAAGCCTAACCTCAAACTAAATGACAAAATTAACACATAATAAGGCTATAGGCCTACATGTTCAGCAGTTTCAATTAAACATCAATTCACATCAAAGCCACATTGGGCTATCAACTTAATCATCTCAAATCTCAATTACCATATAATTGGTTTCTACTTAACAAAACATTTTCTCATATATATGTATAAACTTCCAATAAAATAAAATATAGATTTCAAGAGTAACATTTCTAGGATAATAATACAAATATGTATACAATATCATTTACACAGCTCAATACCTAAAAACAAAATACTGCCAAAAAGTAAAAGGCAGCATAACTCAATTTACAATTTTTTCACAAGCTCATTCCACAACCTAAAAAATAATTTGAATAAGAATGAGCATTCAACTTAATGAATGATACTAGCTAATATACTAACCTTGTGTCCTATAGACATGTTTCTAATGTTCATGCTGTGCACTGTGTCACAGAGACAAACAAATCACACAAACAAACAAGGATGAGATACAGTCCATAGTACCACACTAATAATTAATATGGGGAGCGGATCCCCCAATCCTAGCTCTCTTAGTCCAATACATTCTTTTAATCCATTATAAGGGCCACAGCCATCCCAGCAATGCTGATCCGACTGGCCACACCGAGATGATGAACATGCCTCCAACCATTAACTGCCAGTCCTAGCTCATCTTATCCAATCATCACAATCTTATTCATATTCCTAAATGACACTATATCTTTCTAATCTCATCTAAAAACTATAAACATTTTGCAATAACATTTATTAATACATTAATCACAATGAAATGTCAACATGCATCTATGCAATAATAACGCTTAAATATACATATAATAAATCAAATGCATGAAAAGGAAGGATAATATATTAGGGAATATCACTCACCTACTAGATGACGCATCTAATCAACTTCCCTCTAAAGTATGACCATTGGAGACAAAAAGATGCTAGAGACATCGATATTGAACAACAAATGAGATTATCAAAATAAGAATGACTCACTTATAAATCTATACCTAAATGACAACTAAGACTTTACTAAAATTTTAACAGAGTTTCCCCTATAACTAGGATAATACTCAAAAGCCATAAAGAAATAAAACTTCTAAATAATCTCAACAACCCACACAACTCAACATAACATCAATGACCACTCCTGGGTCATCCCAATTCACAATCATCTCCGCAAGTAATCCAAATCATCAAATTAACAATTACTAATAAAATCTAATGAACATAACTTAATAATAATTGAAATTCAAGAGTTTCAAATTTACCCACAAAGAATCCGATCAAACAAAAATTGAAAATCGCATTAAAAAGGCAAGACAAAGCTGCTAGATCTACCCCACACGCCACCACCATACGCTGGCCATGCACCACCATTGCCGATGGTGAATCAGGGTGATCTTCACACCATTTTTCTTGCCTTAATGTCAGGAGCTTGAAAACCAACCACACTTGCCGCTACTCCCCACCAATCTACCGGAAAAAACCCCCAAAGATTTGGTCTTCAGTTCTAAATCTCCACTTCTGGTGAGCTTTAGAGGATGAGACACGCCAAATTGAAGCTCTTGCCACCAAGAGTCGAACGAGATAAATTTTGTCAGATTTCGCTATCAGAATTGGCCAAAATCTTGACTTGAAGGTTCGGTCATCGAAAATGTATACTCTGCTTGTTGCGCAGTCGCCTGTGGTCTATCATCACTAGTTTTGGTCCCTTAAAGATCTCTGTATGGTGGGTTGGCTAGTGGTGGTGGTGATGCAGCGCACTGCCAGCCAGAATTCGCTCAGGCCTCTCTCACACTCTTTGCCTTTCTCCCTTCCTTTTTTTGCATCTCACCCTTCCTCCCAAACTCGCAGTTGGCTAATTGGTCCACTTAAGACTAATCAGCTGCTGCCTTCTCCCATCTTATATATATATATATATATATATATATATATATATATATATATATATATATATATATATATATATATATATATATATATATATATATATATATATATATATATATATATATATATATATATATATATATATATATATATATATATATATATATATATATATATATATATTTATTTATTTATTTATTTATGTTTATTATAATAATAATAATAATAATAATAATAGATATAATAAATATTAATGATCATCTAAACTTTTACTAATCAAATTCTATTTTAATTAATTCTATCATAAAAATAATTTTCTTAAACCTTAATTTATATAGAATTTAATCCTTATAACATTTTTATAATGGTTAAATATAATCAAATTAAATATTTTCATAAGTAAATAAATATGTAAATACTTTTTTCAATTATACTCACATATTTAACATTTAATTAAAAGTATAATTAATAACATATTTTCAAATCATAAAAATATATCAAATTAAATGAAAACAAAAATTTCAATTACACTTTAATAAAGAAAATAATAAAATAATACATTTCTGTACAAAATAAGATTTTCTAAAATAAATGAAAATTCAGGTTATTACATTATGCATGAGACAAATACAAGTCATGCAATGTATGACATGACAAATAAACAATAATAGCAATAAAAGAAAAGAAAAATAAATCTACTTAAGCAAAGAAGGATTGAAATTGAGGGGATCTTTCTTGTAACCTTTATGGGTTCTAAGGCAAATAGACATTCCCCAATTAACTAGAATAAATTACAAAAGAGAAATGAAATATATAAACAGAGTAGAAGCATAACAAAATAAAAGGAATAACATGATAAAAAAAAAAAACCAATTTTATCAAAGAAAAAATGTTTTTATCTATTCTATGTGAAGAAGATAACAGGAGGAAGAAAGTTGTTGGTTTTAGCAGAGTTGATGCTTTAGAGCAGCATGCCTGCTTATCCATTTGAATGGGAATCAAATCCCATGCAGTTCTTTCTTTATGTGATTGATTTTAAGATTGTTAATTAATTCAAATTTTACTTAACAGAATAATATATCTTGTTAGGTTTAGATCCTAAAGAAGGTAGAAAAGAGAGATTACCATATCATATTTTAGAATCTTAAAAAGAAAGAGAAGAAAGGATTATACCTTTGATCTTCTTTTTCTTTGTACAAACAAGCCTAGTTTTACTAGATCTAAGAATCAGAGTCTCCCAAGATTGACCCTTACACAAAAAAAAAAAAAAAAAAAAAAGGGTTAGAGAAGAAAATAGCATAAAGTAGTAATTGAAAAATTAAAATAAATTTGAAATTATTTTTCAAATAATTTTAGTAAAGAAAAAAGGAAGATGTTATGAAAAAGGAATCTTGATTTTTGAGAAAAACAAAGTTTTGGCATGAAAATTAAGAGAATTGGAGATTTTTAGATCTAGCCAACTCTATGTCGAATGACTTAGGGTTGACCTATATTTATAAAAAAAAAAAAGTCTGAGGGATAGAGTAGGAAAAATTTGGAGGGCCTGGTGGCACCGATGATGCATCAGCTGATATGTCGCTAGTGCCAAGCATCACTCAATGCATGCCGCCCTGTCTGGTTTCTTACCTGGTTTCGTTTCCTACTGGTTCGACATGATTTCATCCAATTTTAGCCCCTTTTTTATTCAATTTGAATAATTTCTAATCCAATTTGAGCCCGGTATAATTTTATGGTTTTGGTAATTGACTGCCGGTCGTCTGGAGATGCAAATTTGAGGAAATTCATTTTTTGAACAAGATGCTGCCCCTTAATCATTGCCTACTAACCAGCTAATGAGATTGTTATACTGACTCAGCGTAGCCCATTAATATTAGATCATAAGGGTGCAAAATTAAGAGTTCATAGGTAGATCTACCAACCAACTTTTTCGGATCAGCAGGGCAGTCCAACTGATTGCCACTAGCCAGCCAATGAATCTGCTGTCCTATCAGGCGAAATCTGCTAGTAACTCGGCGATAATCCACCCGGCAACTTGGTGGATTTGACAAAGCTGCCCAGCGATCGATCCCCCCTTTTTTGCTTTGAAGTTCTGAAAATGCCCCTCCAACCTAATTTTCTCAGCACCTTTCAGCCCTACCCTTTTTGTAATTTCACTTCTCCCACATTGCCTATAAATAGGCTCCAAGTCCAACCATTTTCTTCACTCAAAGAGCTAATATTGATAGCTATCTATTAGTTCTTCCTTCTTCTCTCACCAACCATTCTCTAATTAATTAATTAATCCTTTAGTTAATTAATTCACCCAAACCTAAATTAATCTTTTTTATTAATTAAAAATCTCTTTTCAAAGTTAATCACTTAATTAATTAATAAATTAATTAATCACTTTTCAAAATTAAAATTAATCTTCTTTTAATCACTCCATCCATCACCTTAACTAATTAATTAATTAGTCAATCCATCCATTTCATCATCCATCAATTGGTTAGTTAATCCTTTTAATTAATCAATTAATCTCCAATGGCATTGGTAAAATGGAACTCTAGTTCAGCAAAATACTCCATCCATCTTGTCCACCAAAATCCAAGGTACTTCTCATCAACTGAACCACAAACCAAAATCAGTTTAATCAATCTATAAATCCTCCACTTCATGGTAGAATAAACTACATAGGTTTTGATCCCCATTTAATAGGATACATAGGCACGTTTGAAGTTTAAATCCAAATCACAAATCCAAATCTAATTTAATCTTCCTTTCCCTTTTATTTTCAAAAGTAATTATTTATTTTCTAGTGAATTTATTTTCAATGCTATTTAAAAGGAAATTTTGTGGTCTTCTTAGAATTCCATAAGGACTAGAGAAAACATCCCAATTTAATTAATATATGTAATTCGCTTAATTAATTTGGAATTAAGGAGAGATTATGTGGTTCCCCTAAATCCATAAGGATTAGAGGGAACACTCTCCTTAATTTGTAGATGTTTACTTTTATTGTCCTATTAATTTCCCATGCACCCATAATTATACCATGCGTTCATACTATGTCAAGCTCATGAATTTAATTATTTGCTATCTTATAAAATGTCATTCATGAGATTAATTTTCTAAAGCCAAATTAAATTTAAGAGCCAAATTGTGATTATTTAAAATAAAAAATCTTGTCTCCAAGCTCAACTTGGTTCAAGACTGGTGATTTTATCTTTAGGTAAATTAATTAATTAAAATTAAAGAATTAGAGTCACAAATGGGTTTTTCCTTAATTTTTTCATTTTAAAAAATAACTTAGGGTGACAACCCCCAAAATCATTTTTTAAAACCATGAATTAATTTTCCAAGGATAGCCGCTCTAATCAAAAGTAGTTTGTTCTATAACCTCCTTAAAAATTGCTCGCCTTTTCCTCAAGACATTTTCTTGAGTGAGGGAGGAGCATTTGGGCAAGGTCTTACACTAATTAGTGGGATTGTTGTACTGGCTCTACATAGCGCACTAATCTTAGTAGGTGTTAAGAGACAACCACACATAAGGGTGCAAAATTAAGGGTTTACAGCTACCCCCTTATCAGAATCAGCTAGTCTATAAGGCAATTCTAATGATAGTGAACCCAAGGCTGAGGGATTGAAAAAAGAATCAAAGGGATGTCTATGTTAGAGTTTGGACATGTTTGGTTGAAAAGCGCTATTGAATTTTAAAGATAAAAGAGGATGACAAAATAAACCACAAGAATGTTTGAGTGCTTGTTTCCAACCATTTATAGGTGAAATTGATAGATGGATTTAATAAAGGTGGGAGAATGAACCACTGAGATGCCTAGGCAGGTGAAGTTAATAGATGGATTTAATAAAGGTGGGAGGATGAACCATAGGAATGCCTAGGTGATTGTTACCTAAATATTTATAAGTGAAATATCCTAAGGCTATCCTAGGATGATTTAATGTTGAAAGAGAAACCTAACTATATGCTAGGTTGATGATCCTAAACTTGTCATAAGATGATCTAATTGTAACGAAGATACCTAATTCAAATTTAAATATAGATCATAAGGCTATCTTAGGATGGGTCTGATTAAAAGATATACTTAATTTAAATTTAAGGTATGTATCCTAAGGCTATCTTAGGATGGGTTTGATGTTGATGATTTCAGTCTTGATTCAGGAACTTTATTTGAGGATTTATCAAATTGATGATCTGTATTGCTTTAAGAATTTGGATTTGATGATCCATCTTAATTTAGGAGCCTGTAAAATGCATATGATTATGCAATGATTGGATACCTTAAACCTTGAAGGGTAAGTTTGGTATAAAAGTATTTATCTTTTGGGAGAAAGATGTCCCTATTATAGAAAGGCAAATGCCAGTGTTCAATTATTTAGTTTTCGATTAATTACCTAGCTTAGAGATGAAAAGATCATACTTGATTTGAGGTAGGTATGAGGCTAGTTAAATGGTTAGTCAAAAACTATCGGTTTAACCTTAGAGGAGGTTATTTGAGAAAGCTTGGTCAAGTTGGTTAGTTTGGAAAGCTTAAGTAGGTTTGGCCTGGAAGGATGTTTGGTTTGTGATCAAATTGGATAGGCTTTAGAGAAGATCATGAATGGGTGATCTTAAAAGGTTAGGTCGAGTTTGGCTTTAAAGAAAATCCATTTAAAAGCTTAGTCTATTTTGTCTACATAAGAAGTCATCCTAAAGGCTCAATTAGGTTTAAATTGCAAGGCTCAGTAAGGTTTTGGCCTTTAGGGAGTTCATTTAGAAGGATTAGTTAAGTTTTCCCTTAAGGTTAGGTCAAATATAGCTTTAAATGATCGGTCATTTTTTTAGCCCATAGAGAAATGAAGTTGGCCTATTTTGAGAGATCAGGCTAGAAGGCTAGACTTTATAAAAGGTCATGCTAGGAGGCTAATTCTAGCTTAGAGGAAAGGTCAAGCTATAAAATCAATTTGGAAGGCTCAGCTAGGTTTTGGCCCTAAAAGAGATCATAAGCTTCATAAATGAAGGCTTTTTAGGAGTGGACTTCATGATAAAGATTTCTAAATTTGGACTTCATGGTGAAGGCTTCTTAGTTTAGGTTTCGTGGTGAAGGCTTCTTGGTTTGGCTTTCATGGTGAAAGCTTCTTATTTTAGTCTTCATAATGAAGGCTTATCGGTTTAGGCTTCATGGTGGAGACCACAGGCTCATGGATAAGGGTTTTCCCTTTAATATGGTTACATCAATTTAAGAGGATTAAGGTGAGAATAGATTGTAGACCTTAATAGACTTTTATCCTAGGGATTATGTGTTTTTTCCAGGAAGCTTGATCCTTTCAAGAATAATGAGATGTTGCCAAAGAGGCATGGGATGGGCTTTAAATGGTTCAGGCCCTTCTTAGTTTTTTCAATTTTATCAAGGAAATTGACTTCGTGATGATGAATCTTGAGAGATTTGGGATTTTTAGTTCTACCTATAATGAGATTTTGCCAAGGAAAGGATGGTATACGCGAGGCCTCACCTAAGCATCGGCCTAATCCACTAGAAGGAATTGGGATGCTTATTTAAGTTTAGACTCACGATAGAACCCTTGGGTTCAGATTGGTTGTTTTTAAAAATGATTTTAGGAATCACCACCTTAATTTTATTTAGTTAGAAAAATATTAAGGAAAAAGCCCAAATTAACTCTAAATTATTAATTTTGCAATTAGTTTATCTGAGGATAAAAATAACTAGTCTTCGAATTAAGTTGAGCTAGAGGACTAGGTTTTTTGTTAAATAATCTAAATTTGGCTCTTAAGTTTAATTTGACTTTGAAAATTAATTTCATAGATAATAAATATTATATGATAATTATAATATCATGATTAATGCATGAGCATGGAGAAAAGTAAAATATCCATAAATTAAATTAATTATATGTCGCGACCCAATTTCTAAGTTGTGATAGTCCTGGAGCTTAGGGAGACATAAAGTCACTTAAACCTGTAGAACCCCCATTGAACTTATTATCACTTAGTATATTTAGTATATTCCATTTTATGACTTATCCCAAGATTGAAACCCCATTCACTCTTTACCATTTCCATTATTACTTTAACCATTCATTTATAGTCAATACACTTTAATACCATTTAATAACTATTGATTAACATATCATTCTTAAGTATTAATAAATACTATCTATACATTCTTATCATAAATATGTAAATATAACAACTACTATCATTTGTTTATAATACTTTGAAACCCAATACATTTTAATACTAAGCCTTTAGATAACATGGAGCTCTAAATCGATGATCCTCAGGATGACACAAGCAAACACAAAATGTAGCAATTTAACTAAGCAAGTCCCAAGCGGAGAAGCATAACTCGGAATTTACCTTGCTAATGAATCACTTTGACCTAAAAAATTTTGAACAATTATAGAATGAGACAAGCTCAGTGAGTACATAATAATATAACATATATTACTTGGATTGATTCAAGATGACAATGGAATGATGTCAATCAAAATTGGTCATTTCAAACTTTAGAACATGTTTTAGTAGAAATAATAATGTCTTAGAAGTGGAAGCTTTCCACACATGATTATTAAAGAGTGGTAGCCTAAGCCTTGCTCACTCATATATATCACACTACACAAGGCTGATTGGGCCTTGCGGTTAGGCATTTCCCCTTAACAAAGGTTGGGTAATCTCATCATATCCATAGGCTTATACCAATTGCACAAGGTTTGATGTATTTCCTCACACTAGAAAGGATTTCTGCTTAATCATGGGTACTAGTGAAAGACTTATCCAAGGTCTATAATAGGAATTCAATGGAAAATAGTTTGGCATATTAACCATTCTCATCATCAAGCACAATATATGACCAATGTAAGAGGCTCATCATGGTCAAATATCATATAAGAAGGATATGGCTTTCCAAAAACTCAACAATCAATGGGTAACCACATATTCAATGTCATTTCAAGTACATGTCAAGGGATGGTAATTCAAGCAATGGTTGCAAGGAATAAGTCATAATTACATCATATTATTAAGTACTCACCTTGAATTCCTTTGCTCTTATTAATGTTTCTCTTCATTAACTTAGTGTTCTTTATAATCTTGAGCAATTCCCTTGCCCTTGGCTTGATGTTCTACACCCATATCATTTTAATTACATACCAATTAGTAACTAATGATGTTACTAATTATAACTTATCTATCTTACATTTATTTTATTATTTCAACTTACAATAAGGGTGTATCAATAGTGTCATATTCATACTTATTCTTATTCTTAGCTCTAATTATTTCTAAGCTAAATTCCTTATTCAATTTCATGAATTCAAATTTAAATCTCATAATTCCAAAATTGTTCCATAAACCCTAGAATTTAGGGAAAACTATCAATTTCCCCTTTCAAACTTCAAATTAGCCATAAATTCATCAAATTAACACTTAAGCAATCAATTCCCACTAATTATTTTGAGTTAATTCACTCTTATTCATATGAACCCTAACTTCTCCCACTTAGGTCAAATTTGGGGAAAACTTCTAATTCCTCATCAAATCTTCAAATTAGTTGTAGAAATGTGAAATTACCATAACATAAAATATATATGATCACTCTATTATCATAATCTAGTATTAGAACACCAAGTTCCTCTTTTAACTAAGTTTATGCCACTAAGATTTCCAAGTCTTGAATCAAGTTCCCAAAATTTATTTTAACACTTCTAAATCATTTTTCTTTATCTAAAATAATCATAGATGTATTTAATTAGAATTTAGAACACTTCCTTGATCATTTACTAATGTTAACCATAGATGTATTCAATTGAAATTTAGAATACTTCCTTGATGATTTACTAATGTTGGCTGAATTCCCCCTTAAGTGATACTTAGGTATTTTCATGTTTTCTTTATCTATCTTCACATTAATCCTTTATTCATATGAACCCTAACTTCTCCCACTTAGGTCAAATTTGGGGAAAACTTCTAATTCCTCATCAAATCTTCAAATTAGTTGTAGAAATGTGAAATTACCATAACATAAAATATATATGATCACTCTATTATCATAATCTAGTATTAGAACACCAAGTTCCTCTTTTAACTAAGTTTATGCCACTAAGATTTCCAAGTCTTGAATCAAGTTCCCAAAATTTATTTTAACACTTCTAAATCATTTTTCTTTATCTAAAATAATCATAGATGTATTTAATTAGAATTTAGAACACTTCCTTGATCATTTACTAATGTTAACCATAGATGTATTCAATTGAAATTTAGAATACTTCCTTGATGATTTACTAATGTTGGCTGAATTCCCCCTTAAGTGATACTTAGGTATTTTCATGTTTTCTTTATCTATCTTCACATTAATCCTTTAATTTCTCTAGCCAAATCTCCATATTTCATTTAAGAACATCCAAAACTATATCTTATGTATGCATACCCCTTATAGCCGAACTTACATATATGGTGTCAAAGAAATTTTGTGCAACTAAAATACTAAAATTATACTTAGAACATAGAAAAGAAAAGATGTACAAGATTTCTTATCTCGGATAACTTTGGTTTGCTAAGGTTCTTATTGCTATTAGTGTAAAGAGAGTTTCTTTTGTTATTATGAAACTTTGGTGTAGAGATAGGCAAAATGATGTTTATAACAAAAATTTGCTTATATATATATATATATATATATATATATATATATATATATATATATATATATATATATATATATATATATATATATATATATATATATATATATATATATATAATGCGTTGGATGGTGAGGATTTGATCAAGCTCCATTCAATAGTCAGGATTTTATCACAATGGATGGCTATGATTAATCAAGTTGGATGGCTAGGATTTTCTCTATAATTATGATGTTCATCTTGATGGTATGGGAATGCTAAAAATGCACCTAGATTCATGTGTACAAAAGATGAGAGTTCAACTTGGTTTAAGATTTTGACTTAGTCAATTTTTGTGGCTAGCTTGGTTAAATTTTGTGACTCTCTCTACAACATCATTTTATATTATCTTAGGCCAACTATTCTAGCTTATAGTTTTTGGTGTTCACTCACTCTTAGGCCTATAGGCTAGCCAGCTCCTATTGAGCTTGGGCCTTTGATGTTCCAAAGCCCATTAACATACTTAGAAATTTTCCTTTTAACTTCCTTTCATTCCTTTCACTATAACTTTCAAATTTATGTTCTCTAACTTCTTTCTATACATCAATAGTTATCATATGAACTCTATTTAATTCATTAGAGCATAATTAGTTATGATAAAATCATAAACTAGGCAAACATTACATATTAAGTCACAAGATTCCTACCTAATTCCTTATCATTTCTATACTATACTAACATTCAAAAATTTAATTCTCTAATATTATTAGTAATTAGAATGGGCTATAAAATCCTTGGGTATTACCTTATATAAATTAATTAAAAAGGGAAAAGGAGATTGATTGAGATTTGGATTTGAGGTTTGGATTTAGATTCCAAATGTACATACATACTCCATTGAATGGGTATCAAAACTCACGTAGTTCATTCCATGATTAAGTGGAGGGGTTTACAGGTTAATTTGATTGATTAATTTGATTTAGGTTTGAGAGGAAAAGGTTTATACCTTTGCTTTTGGAGGGCGGAGAGTTTTACTGGATCAAAGTTCTATTTTATAACGTACTTCTAAAAAATCTCTTGATATGAACCCACTCCTTGAATATTTGGGTAATAGGGGTAGAAATGGTGTAGGATTCTATGAACCTATTTTTTAAAAAGAAAATATTATTGACAATATTATTACAATAAACTTTGTACAAAAAGAAGCATACTTAGTTCCCATTGTTAAGCTTGAGGCTCTTCCGACTAATGGTAGAAGTGCTCTCAGCCTCTAGAGGAAAATGATGGCTCCTTAATAAGAGTAGATGGATTGATGGTTGGTAGTTGTCGTATAAGGGATGGTGCTACTAAAGATGATGTAACTCTAATGATAGTGAGGGAGCACGAGTGGTTGGTAGTACAAGTTTGGACATCATTGGCATTGCGATGGATCATATGTCTATAGCCTACCCATGACATGCAAATGATTTTCCTAATCCCTCTAATCATCCCCATCCTCTTCCTCTCATCCTTCCAAAATTAACATACAACAAATGGAATTGAATATCAGTTTAAAAAATAAGGTAATATAAGTAATGAATGTATTAAAAATGTATGCAATGAAGTATTAATAAATATAATAGCACTTTTTAAACCTCTAATCACTACCACTTTCATAGGGCCTTTAGGATTTGGCTCATCCTATGATGACATATCATATTATGTTTTGAGTTCTAGTTCATCATTGGATTCTTGATAATCCTTTTCAATTTCTATTACATCATCCATTAAATCATTTAAGAATGTTATCGATTCATCTTTTCCATTTATGATGGCATGGATTTTGATTTCATCCTTTTGGAATGGCAGGGATTCAAGTGCAACTTTAGTATTTGAAAAGCTTTTTGGCATTTCCACAATACATTTTGCTCTGATCTTGTAACAATGTACAATTAATGCTTGTCGCATCATAACTAAGGTATGTGTAATAATACACTTAAGCACCTTATGAGTCTAAGACAAAAGGTTCATATCTATTGAATCTTCTTGTTTAATTTGACTTTTACTAAGTTGTGTAAAAGTTATTAGTGATAAGATTATCATCTAGCACTACCTTTTTATTAATACAATAATTGCATCAAATGTCCTTTTAGATAAGTAGTCTTTGGACTTACTATTAAGCAATTGAGCTATGAGAGATAGCTATGAATGCTTCTAACATCTTGGCCATAGTTCCTGATTTATAGAATTGAGCAGTTATAAAACTTATTTGCCTCTAGATTTGGTGCTTCATCAATGACATCTACAATGAAATTACACCTAATTGTATCCATTACCATCGCCTTGTAGGCATTTTCAAATCCGGTTGATTCATTATTGATAACACCAATAGTGTGACTAGGCTCCCTAGTAAACACCATTTCCCTATATCTTATCGATGCAAAATAACCCGACATAAATCTATTTCTAATTATGTTGACCATCTCAACTTTCCAATAAGTTTTACTCTGACACTTAGTAAGGTACATGGACACTTAATCTTTCATCCATCCATCCACTCCAAATGATTATAAGCAAATTCAATAAATTTTTCCAACTCTCGTACAAAATATGAGTTAAGAAGCCCTTCTTTCAGCCTAATATATATCTATGATCGATCGAAAGTCATTTTTTGAGACCTGTGTTGTAAAGGGCAAATCATAATGGTAACGTATTGTTCATCATAATATAATTTTTAATTGATGAGTTTCTTATTTCTCCAATAGTTTGAACCTAATACATTTGAAAATGAGCATCACACTTAACAATTTACTAAGGTTAGATTTTAGGTTTCAAGCATTACAATAGTCCAAGGAGAAAATTAGGCAGAGTTTCCCCTAAAACTGGATTATAACCCCCCCTAAAAATATAACAAAGTTAATGATTTTAGCACTCATAATTATGGTCCCATAAATACTTTTAACATGATCTTTACAATCTACATACCAAATACACTACAAGCATAGTCACTCGTAAGCATAATTTTGCTTGAAATTGTATTAATTTAGTGAAAATAAATTATAAGAATATTTAAAAACAAAGGGAGAAAGAATATAAGAAGAGAAAATATAGCAGCTAGGATGTTAAATGAAAAAATCAAGAATTATAATCAGCCTAAACTCAACACCTACACTTATATATACTATGTTATTATTTTTTTATTCTAAAAAATAACATTATTTCAGTTTAAAAAACTTATTGTATTTAGTATTATAATCAAAATATGGCTTTACTCATTTTTTTTCTTTTTTAAGCCCTTTGAATTTGAAACTTCTTGTCTAAACTGAGAAATGTACATACTGCTAGATCTAAACTAACTTATATATAACTTTAAACAATTATATTTATAATTATTAAATGTCACATCTCAATTTTAGAGATATGATGGTCCTAGAGCATGGGGAGACATAAGGTCACCCACACCCTTAGAACCCACTCATGCTCTTAAAAACATTACTTAGGATCTTACCAAAACCTCATGCATTAACTTAATTATCCAATAATAAGGAAAACTTTAACTAGTGGAAGAATAGTTTAAAAATATTTTTAAATGTAATCCACACTAAAAGGACATTTAAGTCTCTAAGTAAATTCATCCAATGAATAATATTCTAAATAAGACTCCTGGAGCATCTAAGAGAGACACCTCATATCATAGAAAGACAATAGACTTGGACAAGGAAATTCTCCAAGCAGAGTAGATTGCTTGAGCTATCACCTTGCCTCCTCATAATACTCACCTAAAATCACACAAAAAAAAAAAAGGAGACATAGATGATCTCAATGAGTAAACAATAAAACTTGAATATTAAAGCATATCCCTTTATAAGGGTTCATAGATCATGGTTCATAGTAAGCAAATTAACAAGGTTCACAAATATCAAACTTATAACTTGTAGTATATGGAGTGAAGGCTGCTGTCTTGTCTGCTCTTAACATAAATATAAAGTGAAGGCTGTTGCCTCGTCCACTCATAACATGAATATAGAGTGAAGGCTACTGCGTTGTCCGCTCGTAACATAAATATAGAGTGAAGGTTGCTGCCTTGCTCAATCGTAACATAAATATAGAATAAAGACTGCTGCCTTGCTCACTCGTAACACAAAGGAGAGATAACAGTAGCATCAAAGAATGCAATCACACGTAATACAATAACAATAGATGTTTAGCTTATTGAACAAAAGATAAACAATAGTGTGGTTCTAGAAAGAAAGTAAGGTAAGGCAACAATCACAAAGGTTCTTTCTTATTATGGAATAAACAATAATAGTTTCATACAAATTGTCCTTTGGCAACCTAAGCTTAACAAAGAATTCATATAATTATAGTTTAGGATAGAAAAGAACTTGGATTTCAAGAATATCAAAAGTTCACATATCGTGATAATTCATACTTGTAACATGAACATAATATTTACTCACCTTGTGCTTCCTTTACTCCTAATAATTATAGTCCTTAAACTTTTAATAATCCTCAAGCTCTATCATACATTACAATTTAATACTTAGCAATTGCTTACATCATGCTATCCTATCTCACAACTACCCCATGCACATATAACATTCACATAAACTTGGAGTTGCACTTAGAAGTGCACTCATCACTTACACAAAACATGTTGACTTTTAAAGTCTTGCACTCTTTGCCTTTATAAGCTCACATGAAATATATTATAACTCATACTATGACTTTTCTAAAGTCAAACACAATAGATCATGATCTTAATATTAATTCTATTTAACATTCAACTTAGTACACTTAACACCTTACATATATATCAACTTAAAAGTAACCTTAAAGAGTCATGCTTATCTCTTTTAAACAATTCATACCATCCATCTCACAGTCAATTTAAGATCATCAATTCACTATTAACACATCATAAGACCTATTTCACTTGTAACTTAGTCATATATACATATTAATCATAACATAGTAATAGGGTTAGTAAACCCTAGGTAGGCCAAATTTTCTCTAGGCTTGTCTAGAGTTAATCCTTCAACTAATATGCAATTAAATCATTTATCATTCATAAATACATATCAACAATCATTAAAATATATCATACAAAAATTATAGACATTGGGATTAAAATCCCAATGTAGGCCAAATACCATATAATTATGAAAAACATGAACTTTCTCACTTTTTGCACTTTTTGTTCATTACAGTAATATGCAAACACATTATTTAAACCAATATTTTTCATGTAAACATGAAAAAAAATCATTTTAGAATATCAATACTTATGAATCATCACCTATTTGTAGTTTTTATACATGGAAATTCCAACTTTTGTGTTCTATGATGAAAATCATGAATTTTCTTAGTTTCCATACTTTTCCGATCATTACAGTAATATATAGAAATATGATTTAATTAGTTCTTTTTGTCTAAGCACAATAAAAATTAATTTAGAACACAAACATATAAAAATCATCAGCCCCCCAACTATCTATGCATGAAATTCCAATTTTGAGTTTTAGGGTTCACCTTTGCAGGATTCACATATAAAGGGTTGTGTTTTTGGTAGAAAAATCGATTTCTCTTTCAAAATTTCACCAAGGAAAAATTTAATCAAAATAAAAACAGTAATTACATAGCCCAAAATGGTTTTCTCATGATTAGTTTCATAAAAATCAAATAATAAATTGAAAGAAGAGAAAAACTTACGAAAACAGTCGTGAAATCACAAAGTTTGAAAACACCTTGTAAATTTCGGTTGAGAGAATATTTTTGAGAGAATTTTTCTATAGAAATTTAGAAGAATAATAGAATGGTGGCTGTCTCCTTAGGGCTGGATAAATTTAGCTTAATATATGTAGGGTTTCGGCAAAATTACAAGTTTGCCATTAATAAGCTAGGCTAGGAGTGTTTTGGTGTAGTAAGCTTTTGGAAAATTGGGTCTTTTATTTAATTTATGTGCTGATTATAGGTAATTAAAAATAAAATATTTTTTATTATTTTCATTAAAATTTCCTTCAAAATATTTATTTAAAAATGCTCATAAAAATTATTTTATGCTTAAAAATCGCTTTGTGCATGAAAATTTAATTTTTTTGCAATAAATTATTTTTTTGCTTATGCACTGCATATAAATGACTTATTTTACTATAATAATTCATATTATGCATATTAGAGCTAATCTAACATGCCACATACTCATCAATCACATAACACATGAATTTTCATAAAAGCACATACTTGGTCCTAATAGCTCTAAATTCAAGTAAATTGTCACAGAACTCCTAGGGTGGATGTGGGTTGTTACATTCTCCCCCCTTTAAAGGAAATTTATCTTTAAATTTAAATACTTACTCATATATTCTCGAAAAGCTAGGGATGCTCCTGCCCTTGCGGTTGGGACTGTGTAGGGGGTGGAGGCTCCAAGGTCACATTTTTTGGATTTCCCTTTTATGGGTAGTCTTTACAAAAGTAGCCCATCTAACCACATCTCAGAAATGCGCTAGAGATTTTCCAGCAAGCTCCAAGATGCTTCTTACCATACTGGCCACAAGTGGGGAAACCCTGCTTTGATTGACAATATGTTGTCCAGGTGTTGAAGTTGTTAGCGAAAGTTCCTTCCCTGGACCTCCTCCTCCTTTATGCTAGCCTCCATGTCCCTTGTTCTCATGCTTACCCTTCTGCTCACGTTTTGTGCATTTGGCTCTCTCGGCCTTATATCTCTTTTCCACTATCTTGGCCTTATCTATTAGCTTGGCCAAGGTCGAGAACTCAGTCAGTGCTAAAGAGTTAAACAGTGGTGTAACCAGTCCTCTCAAGAAACGGTTGATGTAGCTAGCTTCAATGGGCATGACGTTGACAATGAATCTGCTAAGTTGGTTAAACTCCTTAGCATGCTCTGACACTGACATCCCAGGCTTCTGCTTTAATTGCTCGAATTGCAACACCCTTTCTTGCCTTTTGCCTTTAAGAAAGAATTGATCCATCAACTCTTACTTAAACTCTAACCATATAGGTGGGTCAGCTCCATATAGTCACTCCTTAATATTTCTTTCATACTAGTACCATGCCTCCTTCTTGAGTTGGAGTCCTACCAACTCAATTACCCAAGCGTCCAAGTATGAAAATCAATGGACTGGCTTGTCCATCTCATCTAAGAATTCATAAGGGTCATTGTGAGGCCTCGCCCGAGCACTGGTCCAGTCCGCTAGAGGGAATCAGGATGCTTATTTACGTTTAGACTTACGAAGGAATCCTCGGGTTCGAATTAGTTGATTTTTGAAAATGATTTTAGGAGCCACCACCCTATTTTATTTTTAAATGGGAAAATTAAGGAAAAACCCAATTTGACTCCAATTCATTAATTTTCAATTAATTTACCCATGGATAAAATCACTAGTTTTTGAACCAGGTTGAGTTTGGAGACTAGGTTTTTGGTTTTAAATAATCTAAATTTGGCTCTTAAGTTTAATTTGACTTTAGAAAAATTGATTTCATGAATGAAAAATATTATATGACAATAATTTAAATGAATGAGCATGGTACGAGTGTAACGAGAAAATCAAAATGAAGCATTCACAAACTACATTAATTAAAAAAAAAGAAAAGGGGATTGATTGGGATTTGGATTTGAGATTTGGATTTAGATTCCAAACATGCCTATATACCCCATTGAATAGAGATCAAAACCCACGTAGTTCATTCCATGATTAAGTGGAGGGATTTAAGGGTTGATTGGATTGATTGATTTGATTTGGGTTTGAGAGGAAAAAACTAATACCTTGACTTTTGGTGGGCGGAGGGTTTTGCCAGACCGAAGTTCCCTTTTATTTGGATTGGGTGATTGGATTAATTGGGAGATTAATTAATTAATTAAAATGATTAATTAACTAATTAATATGATGAAAATGGTGGATGGATTAATTAATTAAAAAGATTAATTAATTAATTTAGATGAAAGGCGAGTTAAGAAAATGGTTAATTTTGGAGGATTAATTAATTAATTAAAAGGATTAATTAATTAATTAATTAATTAATATGATGAAAAGGGTGAATGGATTAATTAATTAAAAAGATTAATTAATTAATCGAGTGATTAATTTTAATTAAAAAAGAGTTTTAGTTAATTAAAAAGATTAATTAACTTGGTTAGGGTGAGGTAATTAATTAATTAAAAAGATTAATTAATTAATTAGAGAGTGATTGGAGGGAGAAGTAAAAAAAAAGTTGATAGATAACCATCTATATCAACTTTGGAGGTGTGTTAAAATGGAGGAAATGGGGAGGTATTTATAGGAGAAGTGAGTGAGGGTAGTTTGGGAAGTGAAAAAGTGAAAAGACTATGAGGGGTAGGGCTAGAAAGGGCTAGAAGAATAGGTTAGGGGTATTTTGGAAATTGCAGGCGAAGCTATGGGGCCTGCGCCACTGGGAAGCACCGACGGCCCCACCAGCAAGGTCGACAACACCGTTGGCACCTGGGTGGGCATGCTAACTAGATTTTCACTTTTCGCTCAGCCAGATTTTGGAATTTTCAGATTAGTTTTTAGGAGTTACAGAGCTCAGAAAAATTATCAGTCAGTGTCATTAGGCTCGAAATTAATCTTAGAACATTTTAACAATCAGTTAGGGAGAAAATTCAGTTAGTTTCAGAAAAATACTATATGATATAGAAGATTTGGTTAGGGTAGAAAAAGTACCAGTATTTGAAAAATTAAGTATTCTCATACTAAAGTGACTATAAGTCCATTTTTAGCTCCGAGGGTGCTACCCCTTTAACCCCTGCCCGTTAACTGGCTAATGAGATCACCCTGCTAGCTCTGCATAGCGCACTAAACTTAGTGGGTATCAAGCTACGGCTGAATGATGAGCTATAAAATTAAGGGTTCACAGTCATCACCCTCCTCACTACAAAAGATAGGTGGTTGTAACTTCTTGAACTCTAAGATGGTCGTCCCTTCATCGAGTAGCCACTTCATTTCCCTCTGTGCAGGTGCTACTACTACAAGAGGCAAAACTCCATTCCCTTCTTATGTTGGCGGCACTTCTCGCCTTTGAGCTCGTAACTTGTCCAATTCCTTGTGCAAGCCCCTCATTTCCTCGCACATAGCATGAACCTCTTGCGAAGAAGCTTACTTGCTAGAGCCCATAGTCGATGCCTTTGAATTAGATCTCTCTATTAACCTTACAGGCACAGAGGTAGCATTCAAAGTTATGTCCGATATCGCATCCTCACTAGCCCTAATAGGTTGGGCAGCTGTGCAAACTTTCTTCTTAGGAGGCATTCGACTATAATGGTAAGGGAATTCAGTGCTAACTCCCTTTTAACCCATCTAACCCCATTATCATATCATACTTACCATGCATTTTACATTAGTACACATCATATCATATCACATCTCAAGACACATATCACATAGTATATACCACATAGCATATATCAAATATCATGGCATGTATTATGTTTCATAATCATGTAACATATAAGTTATAGCATCATGAATTTCCCTATTATATATGAGTCAATCGTGTCATAGGCAATAAAAGAAATCATTCCATACTAAGTCGCTAGGCAATCAAATAGTATTATTTGCATTGTATAAATCCTATATCACTAGGCCAATAATTATCAACTATTAGCACAAATCTCAACTATGTCCCTCATTAGGATGAATGTCAGGTAGCTACTAGGGTCGCTCAGGAGGATAATCGATAAGAGGGCAATTGATAGAAATGTGACTGAAACCATGACATTTATAGCAAAGTAAATCTTTAACCAGCACGCGATTCGTTGAGGAGAAAGTCTCATATGGCAAGTAGCTAGAATCTCTAAGTGTATGATCTCTCATTTGCTCAACATCTCTAGTCTTAAGCTGCTCTACATCCCCCCCTCAAAGCATGAACTAACAGCCTAAGACATTAGTTTTCCTCCATCAAATATGAGCAATCACTTTCCAATTTCTGAATCTTACCATAAACCTAGTCGTAGTCTAAATGCTCATTGAGATCTTCATCTTCAAGCATCTTCTCTTCCTTGTGGTAAATCACACGTACGACTTTCTAAAACATCTCTCTCCATGTCTTCTTACATGCCACACGCAGCAGTCTAGGTCGTGGTCTTCCAGCAGGGATAATCTTCTTGGTCATCTAGTAAAAGAATTGTGAGGCACACAAATAATAACAAGGAGTACTATAGCTTATTAGGATTTTGTAGAACTATACTAGCGATAAACTGCAAGTGACATAATAGGAAAATTTCAATGCTCCAGGATTATGCTTAATCTAACCAATAAACAGACAAGTCTAAACTAGACTTAAAAACTACAGCTCTGATACCATCTTTCTCACATCCTAATTTTAGAGATATGATGGTCCTAGAGCATGGGGAGACATAAGGTCCCTATGCCTGTAGAACTCACTCATGCTCTTATAAACATTACATAGGATCTTACCAAAATCACATGCATTAACTTAATTATCCAATAATAAGGAAAACTTTAACTAGCGAAAGAATAGTTTAAAAACATTTTTAAATCCAATCCATACTAAAAGGACATTTAAGTCTCTAAGTAAATTTATGAAATGAATAATATTCTAAATGAGATTCCTGGAGCATCTAAGAGAGATACCTCATATCATAGAAAGACAATAAACTTGGATAAGGAAATTTCCCAAGCGGAGTAGATTGCTTGAGCTATCATATTGCCTCCTCATAATGCTCACTTGAATTCACACAAGGAAAAAGGAGTGAGATTGATGATCTCAATGAGTAAACAATAAAACTTGAACAGTAACGCATATCCCTTTATAAGGGTTCATAGATCATGGTCTATAGTTTGTAAATTAGCAAGGTTCATAAATATCAAACTTATAACTTGTATCATATAGAGTGAAGGCTGCGACCTTGTCCATTAGTAACATAAATATAGAGTGAAGGCTACTACCTTGTCCGCTCATAATATGAATATAAAGTGAAAACTGCTACTTTGTCCACTTGTGACATAAATATAGAGTGAAGGTTGCTGCTTTATCTGCTCGTAACATAAATATAGAGTGAAGGTTACTACCTTATCACTTGTAACATAAATATAAAGTGAAGGTCGCTGCCTTGCTCACTCGTAACATAAAGGAGAGGTAACAGCAACATCAAAGAATGCAATCACATGTAATATAATAACAATAGATGTTTGGCTTATTAAATAAAAGATAAAAAATAGTATGGCTCCAAAAAAAAAAAGAAAAAGGTAAGGTAAGGCAACAATCACAAAGGTTCTTTCTTATCATGGAATAAACAATAATACTTTCAGATCAATTGTTCTTTGGCAACCTAAGATTAACAAAGAATTCATACAATTATAGTTTAGGATAGAAATGAACTTGGGTTTCAAAAATCTCAATGGTTCACATATCGTGATAACTCATACTTGTAACATGAACATAATGTTTACTTACCTTGTGGTTCCTTTGCTCATAGTACTTGTAGTCCTTGAACTTCTAATAATCCTCAAGCTCTATCATACATTACAATTCAAAACTTAGCATTTACTTACATCATGATATCCTATCCCATAACTACCCTATGAACATATAACATTCACATAAACTTAGAGTTGCACTTAGAAGTGCACTCATCACTTGCACATAACATATTGACTTTTAAATTCTTACTCACTTTGCCTTCATAGACTCACATGAAATTACATTATAACTCATACTATGACTTTTCTAAAGTCAAACATAATATATCATGATCTTATTATCAATTCCATTTAACATTCAACTTAGTACACTTAAAACTTTACATATATATGTGAGGCCTCGCCCGAGCACCAGCTCGGTCCGCTAGAGGAAACCGGGATACTCATTCGGGTTTAGACTCATGATGGAATCCTCGGGTTCGGATTTAGTTGATTTTGAAAATGATTTTTAGGAGTCGCCACCCTAATTTATTTTAAATGGAAAAAATTAAGGAAAAACTCAGTTGACTCCAATTTATTAATTTTGCAATTAATTTACCCAAGGATAAAAATCACTAATCTCGAACTAGGTTAAGTTCAGGGACTAGATTTTTGGTTTTAAATAATCTAAATTTGGCTCTTAAGTTTAATTTGACTTGAAAATTGGATTTCATGAATGACATTTATAAGATGATTTTAAAGAAAATGCATGAATATGGCAAAATATGAATGAATTGTGAAAATAAAACACTCACAAATTAATTAAAAAAAGGAAAAAGACATTGATTGGGATTTGGATTTGAGGTTTGGATTTAGATTCCAAACGTGCCTACATACCCCATTGAATGGGGATCAAAACCCACGTAGTTCATTCCACTGTTAAGTGGAGGGGTTTAAAAGTTGATCAGATTGATCTTAGTTTGGGTGTGTTGAAAGTGAGGAAAAAGGCTAATACCTTGACTTTTGGTGGGCGAAGGGTTTTATTGGACCGAAATTCTGTTTTATTGGGACCGGGTGATTGGATGGATTGAAAGATTAATTAATTAATGATTAATTAATTAATATGATGAAAATGATGGATGGATTAATTAATTAAAAGGATTAATTAATTAATTTAGATGAAAGGTGGATTGAGAAAAATGATTAATTTGATTTTGGAAAAAAAGTGATTAATTAATTAAAAGGATTAATTAATTAATTTGGATGAAAAGTGGATTAAGAAAAATGATTAATTTGATTTTGGAAAAAAAGTGATTAATTAATTAATTAAAAAGATTAATTAATTAATTAATTTTAATTTTAAAAAAAGAGTTTTAGTTAATTAAAAAGATTAATTAACTTGGTTAGGGTGAGATAATTAATTAATTAAAAAGATTAATTAATTAATTAGAGAGTGATTGGAGAGAGAAGAAGAGAGGAATTTGAGGATAGCCATCTACTCAAATTTAAGGGATGTGTCAAAATGAGGGAATGGGAGCCTATTTATAGGCAAATGGGTGGAGGGTAGTTTAGGTAATGAAAATGTGAAAAGACCATGGGGATAGGGTCAGAAAATGGCTGATAACTAGACAAAGAGGGATAAAAAGGTCATTTTACGCATTTGGGGCCCACTGGAGCAGAATGGGGGCGTGCCCTGGTGCGGCGTTGCACCAGGCCTGTGCGGCACGCCACGTGGCATGGCATGCTTCCCGAGGTTGTTCTTTTTTTTTTTTTTTTAGAGATTGATTGTTGGCATGGAGTTTGAGAAATTTGGATGCCTGGTGGCAATGTGAATGAAGTCTAAAAAATTTTCTTTCCCTTGCCCATTAACTAGTTAGCGAGACTATCATAACAGTTCCATGCAATGAGTTAAATTCAGCAGGTGCTAAGGCTACGGTTGGATGCTGAGGGTGTAAAATTAAGGGTTCACAATATATCAACTTTGCAAGTAATCTTTAGGAGTTATGCTTATCTCTTTTGAACAAATCATACCATTGATCTCATAGTTAATTTAAGATCATTAATTCACTATTAACACATCATAAGACCTATTTCACTTGTCAATTAGTCACATACACATATTAATCATAACATAGTAATAGGATTAATAAACCTTAAGTAGGCCAAATCGTCTCTAGGCTTGTCTAAAGTTCATCCTTCAACCAATTTGCAATTAAATTATTTATTATTCATATATACAAGTCAACAATTATTAAAATATATCATACAAAAATTATAGATATTGGGATTAAAATTCCAATGCAAGCCGAATACCATATAATCATGGAATACATAAACTTTCTCACTTTTCGCACTTTCCGTTCATTATAGTAATATGCAAACACATTATTTAAACCAATATTTTTCATGTAAACATGACAAAAATAATTTTATAATATCAATATATATGAATTGGCACCTATTTGTATTTTTTATACATGAAAATTCTAACTTTTGTGTTCTAGGATGAAAATTATGAATTTTCTTGCTTTTTGTACTTTTCCGGTCATTACAGTAATATACAGAAATATAACTAAAATCAGTATTTTTCATCTAAACACAACAAAAATCAATTTAGAACACAAACATATACAAATTGGCAGCCCCTCCATGTATTTATGCATTAAAATTCCAATTTTAAATTTTATGATTTACCTTTGGAGGATTTGTGTGGAAAGGATTGTGTTTTCAGTGGCAAAATGGATTTCCCTGTCAAAATTTCACCTAGGCCAAATTTAATAAAAATAAAAACAGTAATTATATAGCCCCAAATAGTTTTCTCATTATTAGTTTCATAAAAATCAAATAGTAAATTGAAAGAAGAGAAAAACTTATGAAAACAGCTGCAAAATCGCAAGATTTGAAAGCACCTTTTGAATTTCAGTTGAGATAATATTTTTGAAAGAATTTTTCTATAGGAATTCTGAAGAATAATAGAATGATAGGTGTCTCCTTAGGGCTGGCCAAATTTTGGCTTAATATATGTAGGGTTTTGGCAAAATTATAAGTTTGCCATTAATGAGCTAAGTTAGGAGTGTTTTGATGTAGTGAGCTTTTAAGAAATTGGGTTTTTCATTTAATTTATAAGAAGATTATACGTAATTAAAAATAAATATTTTTTTATTATTTTCATTAAAATTTTTCCTAAAATATTTATTTAAAAATATTTTAAAAATGCTCATAAAAATTATTTTATACTTAAAAATCACTTTGTGTATAAAAAATCAATTTATGCACAATAAATTATTTTATACTTATGTACTTCATATAAATTACTTATTTTACTATCATAATTCAAATTATGCATATTAGAGCTAATCTAACATGCCACATACTTATCAATCACATAACACATGAATTTTCACAAAAGCACAAACTTGGTCGTAATAGCTCTTAATTCAAGTAAATTGTTACCAAACTCTTGGGGTGAGTGTGGGTTGTTATATTAAAATTTTATTGAATTTGTTGAATTGAACTGAGCAATTATAAATCTAAACTTTTTTTAATAATTGGGATAACTTTTCCTTTTTTTTTTTCATAACATTTTTTTAAAAGATTGCATTTTTTTTTTAATAATAATAATGATGGAGCCATGGTCTAGGTGGATAACTATGAGCGTTTTTCTAGTTTGGCATTTACAGGGAAGAAAAATTACAAAGAAAATCTGAATTTTTCAGATAACCTAGTCAAGATTTATCTAGTATTTGTTTGACTTTATATATTTTTATATATATCTCATACAAATTATAGAGAAAATTGATGAGGGATGAAAGTGACTCTCAAGAGAGGCTTGGACCCTCCTGTAGCCCAAGCCCATTGCAAAGCCTTCAGAGACTGATAAACGGAAATAGGGCCCATGGGCCGGACCCTCGAACGATCCAAGTCCAAAGGCCTTCGGACTAGATGCTACTCCCCTCCTTCGCCAGCCGGATGACTTGCTGAGCAAATAAGGGCCAAAGCCCTCTGATGACATGTCCAGTCATCCAGCAGGAGGATCAGTCCTTAGACAATCTGCACCATGCCCTGACACCCCCATTACCAGACATCCCTAGGGATGGGACAAGGGACATGCGCCTGCTACCAACTTTCACCAACTAGCATGGTCGAATGACAGAGGATGTCCTTCCTCAAAAGAAAGGTGTCAGACGTACCTAATCCAAAAATCATACAAAAGGGAAAGAAAAGCCTAAGCACACATAGTTGGAACTCTACATTCTCTCATCCCTTTTCTTTCACTAAAATACTCTGAAGAAAGGACTAACTTGATCATCGGAGGGTTAAAGCCAGGCAAAAGGCCTGGCTCCTCTCTGATCCTTTTTCTTCTCCTTCGCAGGCAATAGGCTTAGGCATCAGGCCCAGGTACAAGAAGAGAAGATCCAGCCCATTCCTTTTTCATATTGATCAAGCCTGATCAAATTGGCGCCGTCTGTGGGAAACGCGGGCTGATCTTTCTCTCAACTTTGCATTTTACTTTCATTTGCCTGTGAAAGAAGATTACCATAATGACGAACCATGATGATCCCGAATCTTCAACTCCCTCAAATCCTAGACATTCCCTCCCAACACCTACTGATCCTCCTCTAGCAACTCCCATTGACCTAAACACGTCCCTCCAGCTCCTTATCTCTCAACAAAACACAGTTGGGTCTAGCCAAACCCCTCTGAGCCTTCCAAATCCAGACTTAGCTCCTGCATTGCAGTTTATTAATACTATAGCTGCTTTTGTAAGGAGCTCCTAGCAACAGACTCCTCAGGCACAGACCCTTGTCGCTGTTCCAGAAGCTACCCCGAGAAGGAATGTTGCTCGAACCCTGGAGTATGAGAAGCAATCCCAGGGAGCCCCAGGGGTTCGGCCTTCCCCAGGGGTTAATGAAGAACAACTGGTCCACTTGGGTGGAAATGTGGAGGGGAGGATGGAAGAGCATCGTGGAGGAGAGGAGAGTTCGACCAAAGAAGAAGGGAGTACGCAAGCTTCGCTCCCAAAAAGTGAACGTAAGTTTTTGCATGGAAAAAATTTTCATGCAAATAATACGGAACGGGGCGAAGGAAGGAATAAGGGGAAGTGTGAGTACAAAGAACCAAAGTACAGAAAAAGAGAAAGCCCGAGAGGAAAGGAACAGGATAGATGGGAATATTCTGTTACTAGTCACCCCTCGAGGGTTCAAAGCAGAAGATCACCAGTTAGTGGCAACAGCCGCAGAAAGAAGGAAGAGGAGGTGAGAGATGCGGTGAATAAGTTTTTAGAAAAGATGAATCAAGGTTATGACAGGAAAACCATGGATACCACCCTAAAGCTCACCCTAAAGTCTCCTTTTACCAGATCCATCAGGGAATACGTTATGCCTAGCAAGTTTAAACCGCCAGTGTTGAAAAAGTATAATGGGGAAACCGATCCTAGGGTCCATGTCATAGACTACAAGCATGCAGTAGAATTGCAGACGGCGGATGATGAGGCTCTGTGTAGAGCATTTAGGGGATCCTTGGAAGGAGCTACAATGAGATGGTTTGATAGCTTAGAAGAGGGAAGTATCCGTTCTTTCATGGAGCTGGCCAGATCCTTTATGCACCGATTCGCTTCTAGTATTCCGGTGGAGCGAAAAACTCAGTATTTGGAAACGGTGGTGCAAAGGGAGAATGAGTCCTTAAGGGATTACATGGCTCGATTCAATCGAGAAACGTTGAAAGTGACGCACTTGGACCAAGCTCGAGTAGTGGAAGCGCTGCAGAATGGAACCTCTCACACGGATTTTCTCAAAGCCCTTTGCCGTCATGCTCCTCGTACCTTGGAGGATGCAATGGCATTGGCCCAAAAGTATGTACGGCAAGATGACGCTCTAGCCTTCAACTAGATGGCAAAGCGGAGAGGAATGGAGATCATTCCTAGGGAAGAGCCGAAGGCAAAGCAAGAGAAGAAGATGGAAGAAAAGCGAGATGAGAGGCCGACTGGCGGACAAAGGAGGGGAAGAAATAACCAATCACGATCCAGTTTTGACCCTAGCAAATTCACCCCCCTCAATGCCAATCCAGCCGAAGTCTTCGCAACTTTCAAAGAGCAAAATATATGGGCTCGCCCCAAACCAATGGTTGCTCCTCCAGAAAAAAGAGATCAGAACAAATACTACCTCTTTCATGATACTCATGGTCATAATACCAATGATTGTAAGCAGTTGATGGAGGAGATCGAAAGGTTGATCAAACAGGGCTACTTGAGGAAATTCATAAGAAGAGAAGAATCAGGCAGAGCTGGCCCTAGCGAAGATAAAGAAAGACACTCGGGAAGAGTAAATGATAGTTCGGCAGAGACCATTCATTGTATTACAGGAGGGCCAGGCGAAGCTAGTGAAAGCAAAAATCGTGCGAAGGCCTTGGGAAGGCGGAGCGAAAGGCCTGAATACATTTATTGTGGAAGAGGGGGAAATCGACTAGAGTGGCCAGATGGAAGTACCCTTCGCACCCCTCACGCTGATCCATTGGTGATTTAAGCGATTATAACCAATTATGTAGTTAAAAGGATCCTGGTTGACGAAGGAAGTTCGGTCAACCTGATGACGAGGGAAGTATATTTAAAGATGGGTCTCAAGGAGGGAGATCTAGAAGAAGTGAGAAATCTAGTTCGCACTTTAGATGGAACGGAGGTCCCATCGATTGGAGTGGCAAGACTACCCTTCACAGTTGGCACCGCCCTTGAAAATGTTACTACCATGGCCACATTTGTTATCATCAAGACACATTTGGCATATAACGTCTTGATGGGCAGGCCATTGCTATATGACCTGGATGCTTCGACAAATATCAGACACTTGAGGATGACGATCCCAAAGCCCAATGGCGAAGTGTTTCACGTCTATGGCAGTCAGGACGAAGAAGCAGAAAGGAAGAGAAATAAAAAGATAAGAAAGGGCGAAGTCGCTGCAGAGGAGGTAGCTGCAGTTGAAACTGTTACTCCTGAGAAAAGAACCAAGCCTGTGGATAAGCTGGAAAAGGTAACGGTTGGAAGAGAGCCCGAAGAGTTCTTGATGGTCAACTCTTCGTTAGAAAGTGAGCAGAAGTCGTTCACTCACCAGTTCCTGAAGGAGCATGTCCATAGTTTTGCCTGGTCTTCGGCAGAAATGGGAGGGGTAAAACCCGAAGTGATAATGCACCAATTGAATGTAGATCCCACCTGCAGACCAGTCAAGCAAAAAAAGAGATGCTTCAGATCAGAGCGGCAAGCGGTCATTGATCAGGAAATAGACAAGCTCCTAGAGGCAAAATTTATCAGGGAAGTGCAATATCCGAAATGGCTAGCGAACGTGGTGCTAGTCAAGAAGGCGAATGGGACCTTTCGGATGTGCGTAGACTTCACGGATTTGAATAAAGCTTGCCCAAAAGACTCTTTTCCATTGCCCATTATTGATAAACTAGTGGATTCGATGGCTGGATATGGATTTTTGTCGTCCTTAGATGCTAAGCAAGGATATCATCATATTAGAATGCACCCGGAGGATGAGGAAAAGACTTCATTCATAACAGAGAAGGGTACATATTGCTATGTGTCTATGCCCTTCAGCTTGAAAAATGCCGGAGCTACGTATCAACGCCTAGTTAATAGAATGTTTAAAGATCAATTAGGCAGAAACTTGGAAGCATACGTGGATGACATGATCGTGAAAAGCAGAAACTTTGAGGACCATGTCCGTGACTTGGCCGAAGTATTGGCAATAATGGAAGAGTATGGGATGAAGCTTAACCCGGAGAAGTGTGCATTCTTCATCCAAGGAGGCAAGTTCTTAGGTTGCATGGTGAGCGAAAGGGGAATTGAGCCCAATCCTGACAAGGTGAAGGCCATCTTAGACATGGAACCTTCGAAGAGCATGAAGGACGTTCAGAGGCTGATAGGGCGAATCGCCGCATTGAACAGGTTCATGTCTAAATCTGCTAAGAGGTATCTCCCTTTCTTTAAGAAGTTGAGAAAGTCGGAGACGTTCAAATGGACAGAGGAGTGCCAGAGGGCATTTGAAGAGCTCAAGGCCTTCCTAAGCTCGGAACACATTCTGAGTAGGCCTTTGCCGGGTGAAGAAGTACTAATCTACTTATCCGCTTCAAACCAAGCAATCAGTTCGGTGCTGATCAGGGAGGAAGGAAAGGTCCAGAAGCCTATTTATTACTTCAGCAAAGTCCTACAAGGGGCAGAGTTGAATTACTCTTCCATAGAAAAGGTGGCCTATGCTTTAGTGCTCTCTTGCCGAAAGTATAAAATATACTTACAATCACACCAAGGAGTGGTTATGACAGATCAACCCTTACAGAAGGTACTTCATAGACCGAAAACATCGAGAAGAATGTTATGTTGGTCTGTGGAGTTAGGTCAGCACAGTTTGCAGTACAGGGTCAGGCCAACAATTAAAGCTCAAGCAGTGGCGGACTTTATTTTTGAATGCTCCTTTGGTACCAAAGAGGGGGGAGAAGACTGAACCCCTGGGGAAAGACACTCATCAATAACGCTACCGGACCTTCAGTGGGAACTCTTTGTAGATGGTGCTAGCAGCAAAAAAGAAAATGGTGTGGGCATCATACTTAGAAGTGCTCAAGGATTTTCACTGGAGTATGCTTTGGGACTGAATTTTGAAGCCACCAATAACACGGTAGAATATGAAGCAGTGATCCAAGGATTGCTCTTCGCCGATTGCCTTCACGTGGAACAACTCACGGTGTATAGTGATTCGCAATTAGTGATCAGGCAGATAGAAGGAGAATTTGAGGCAAAGGAGCCGGCCATGGCCAAGTATTTGTAAAAAATGAAAGAGTTAGTTCAGAGAATGAAGGACAGAGGAGTCAGGCTGTTCTTTCAAAAGATCCCTAGAGAAAGAAATTGCAGAGCAGATAGTCTCAGCAAATTGGCCGCCTCTTGTCCAGTCGAACTCCCTCAAAAAATCTATTTGGGCACCTTGGCCTCCTCCAGCATCGCTGAAGGAGATGAAGTTATGGAGATTGAAGAAGAGCCATGCTGGATAGACCCCATCAAGTCTTACTTGGAAAAGGGAGAACTGCCTAAAGATGCCCAAGAAGCCAAAAAGTTCAAGCGGAGAAGTGCTCATTTCTCCTTGAACAACGGAACCTTGTACAAAAGAGCTTATTCATTACCCTGGCTGAGATGCGTAAGGCCCAATGAAGCCGAGTACGTCCTTCAGGAGATACACGAAGGATCCTGTGGAATGCACATAGGCAGAAAAGCACTGGCAGCTAAGGTGATTAGGCAAGGGTACTACTAGCCGAGGATGAAAGATGAAGCCGTGGCATTTGTTAAAAAGTGCCCCTCCTGCCAAAAATTTGATAGTGGAAAACATGTTCCAGCAGCAGAGCAGGTCCCTATTTCCAGTGCATGGCCCTTCGCTAAGTGGGGGGTAGACATAGTCAGACCCTTCCCCGCAGCGTCAGGTCAGAGAAAGTTTCTCCTAGTAGCAGTGGAGTACTTCACCAAGTGGGTGGAAGCTGAACCTTTAGCCACTATCACTGCAGAAAAGGTGATCAACTTCTTATGGCGGAACATAGTGTGCAGATTCGGCATTCCCTATCAGCTCATTAGCGACAATGGCAAATAGTTCGATAATGCTAAAGTTAGGTCCTTTTGTTCAGGGTTTCAGATCAAACAACACTTCTCATCAGTAGCCCATCCTCAAACAAATGGCCAGATGGAGGTAACAAATCGGACTATTCTACAAGGCCTGAAGCGGAGATTGGAAGGATATGGTCGAAGCTGGGCAGACGAACTACACCATGTCCTATGGGCATACAGAACTACTCCTAGGCAACCCACCGGAGAGACTCCATTCAGCCTGACCTATGGCACAAAAGCAGTAATTCCAGTGGATATAGGCCTCCCTAGTGGAAGGATCAATTATTGCGAAGACAGACACAATGATCAAGCCAGAAGAATCGATCTTGATCTCCTAGAGGAACTCAGGGAATTGGCCAGCATTCGAATGGCTAATTACAAGCAAAGAGCTGCTAATCATTTCAACAAGAAAGTAAAGCACAGAGTGTTCGGCGAAAGGGATCTAGTAATGAGATTCTTAGAGGCTACAGGCAAACGTGAAGGCATAGGCAAGCTTGCACCCACGTGGGAAGGACCTTTCCAAGTAAAAAGAGTCCTAAGTCCTAGCACTTACAAACTTGTAACCCTAAAGGGAGTGGAAATTCCTCATACATGGAACATCCAGCACCTCAAAATGTATTATCAATAACAATAACAGAAACGTTGTTTGCCTCAAATTGTCTCCATTCGCAATAACGAAGCCTCGCCAAGAGCGGGAAGAACTTCCTAAGGGGAAGCCTAAGCCCTAGTAAATCTAGGCACGAAGCCTCGCCAAGAGCGGGAAGAACTTTCCTAAGGGGAAGCCTAAGCCCTAGTAAATATAGGCACGAAGCCTCGCCAAGAGCGGGAAGAACTTTCCTAAGGGGAAGCCTAAGCCCTAGTAAATCTAGGCACGAAGCCTCGCCAAGAGCGGGAAGAACTTTCCTAAGGAGAAGCCTAAGACCTAGTAAATCTAGGCACGAAGCCTCGCCAAGAGTGGGAAGAACTTTCCTAAGGAAGAGCCTAAGTCCTAGTAAATCTAGGCATGAAGCTAAGAAGGTCTAATGGGAGGAGAAGGTGAAAGTGCTTGAACTCCTATTGGAACGGAAACTTCGCTAAGGCATTGCACAAAGGCTTGTTGGATTACAAGTAAAGCATACGCAAAAGCGAAAGCATAATAACTATATTATTCGTGGAAGTAAATGTATTACATTTATTTACAAAAGAATTACAAAAGAATGAAATACAAAAGAATTACAAAAGAATGAAATACAAAAGAATTACAAAAGAATGAAATACAAAAGAATTACAAAAGAATGAAGTACAAAAGAATGTCTAAGGCGGAGGATCGCCTGGAGGAACCACTGCTACAGAAGATGGCAGAGGCTGGTCATTCGAAGGATCTGGCTGAATGACAGATAGATGTTCGGCTAAGGTAAGACCCGTCCCAGAAGGAGGTCCTTCGTCTGCATCCCCTTCGCCCCCGCTATAAACTTCGAGAATGGGAGACGAAGCGGGTCCATCTTTATCCCAAGCTGGGAAGTCTTCGGGTCTTAAAAGGCCTTCATCCCCCTCAGGAATGGGATCTTGGAACTCTGAAAGGTCCAGCGCCGGAGGTTCTTCAGCAGCATCCAATTCAGATACCACTTGTAGCACATCAGGAAAGTGCTCCGTTGCGTCACGGAGAGCATTGTTATAATACTCGGCTGCTACCTTATAGGTGTGGTATGTGATGATGTCATCAAAGCTCTTAGACTGCATAAAATCCCTCACAGCCCTTCACCGACCTTCTTCGGCCTTGTTAGCCTTCTCAAGTGCAACTTGCGCCCGAGTAGTGGCTTGTGTGTATCCAAATTCTGAGACTCGAAGTTCCTGTTGAGTCTTCTTCAGGAGTTCTCGAAGACTAGGAACCTCTTCGGGCTCTCGGGCAAGCTCTTCGTTAGCACTCTTCAACTTGTCCAGTTGCACGCTGAGATCGGCAATGGCTTTGTCCTTTGATGCCACTGCCGCAGTTAAGGCGCTAACCTCTCCTTCGGCCTTCGAACAAGCCTCTTTATGGGCCCTAGATTGTTCCATGGCCTCCTCAGCCTTTGCCTTCGCAAAAGCCAGTTCTTCCTCCAGACGGGAACATAATCCCAACCTGTCCTCCGCTGCCTGCCGGGCATCTTCATAATGATCCCTCAGAAGACCGAAATCAGTCTTCAAAATTTTAGAATACAGAAGCGCCTGTAACAAACAGCAATGATTAGGCAATGTGCTAAACGGTCACAACTCAAGTGAGCAATGAATTTACCTTCTCTAGTAGAGTCTCTTGCCTGGCAAGAGTATCCTCCATAGACCTGAAAAGAGGCCTAGGGGCTGGACGCAGGAAGGGCACAGGGGCCAAGACTGTGGCAGTGGGAGCAATGGAGGAAAGAGGACCAGCAGATGCCTCGACTCCTCCGGGCGGAGGTGAATCCACTACTACAATCTCCGCTGGCTCTTCGATTTGCGGCCTCTTGCTTGGCGGAGAAGCCTCCTTTATTGTCCCCTGTGGAGGAGCTGACACTCCTGCATCTATCCTAGGTGAAGGAGTCTCTGAAGTAGAGCGGGCCTCCGAAACGGGGGTGGTTGAAGTTACCGCCAGAGGCCTCTTGCGACGAAGGAACTCCCCTACTGTTAATTTCCTCTTAAGGGGACGAAAAGAGGAGACACCTTCGACAGTAACAACAGCCCCTGGCATGACCCCAGACAAAGCAGCAACTAAAGGAAATGCTTCGTCGGGTGCAGCAACAGCAACCCCCTGATCAGCCGTCAGCAGAACAGCAGCAGAAGGAAATGGTTCTCTGGCTCCAGAAGAAACCATGACAAGTGCGAACAAAGCCTCCAGGAAAGGCTCTTGAGCAGGGGCGTCCGCTTCGCCCACAAAAACTACAAAGTACGAGAGCAAAAGCATTCACACATTCAAATCAGCAGATAAAGACACAAGAAGAAGTAAATGATAATAAGAAGGCAAGAAGTTGCCTCTATTTCTTGAAACGAAGGCCTCCCCTTCGGCCGCAATATTAATTGGGGAAGGATAAAGCCTCTTGAGAGTCGCAAAGTCAGGATATGAAATCCTTTGCTCCTTAATATACTTCTCCCAGGCTTCGACCTCCTCGGCACTAGGAGATCTCCCTGGTATGACCTCCTTCGACCATCTCAGATATGTCCCTCGGATAACGCGAGGGTCTTTATATGATGAAGGTGATGGGGGAGAAGAAAAGTTACCTGCCCCAGCTTCAGCCACAGGGGCACTCAAGTCATCCACCAGGTTTTTCAGATGGGCCTCAAATTCAGCATCAGTAACGTCCATCAGAGCCTTCTCCAAGTCCGCCAGTTGCTCCGCCCCCCGAGAAGAGTGAGCAATTAGGTCAAGAACATTGGGGACGGGGGGCCCTTTTACTTTCAGCTTAGGCGGATGAGGTACAGACGCTCCCTTCCCCTTATCACCCGCTGGAGGAGGTGGAGGCGGTGGAATGGAAGCCTCAGAATGCCCTGAGATTGAGACGCCCCTCTGAGGAGCAAGCCTTACAGCAATGGGTGCAGCTCGAAGCGGAGGAGTACCTCTCTGCACAACAAAAACAAAGCGATCAGAAGCCTTAACAAGTCGCCTTTGAATTATTCGAATGGACTTCGCACTGGCCACACTCACCTGGGCCCCTTCTGATCCAACAGCTGAACTAGAGCCAGCGGAGACAGGCTTCGTCAGCTTATCCTTACGAAGCTTCGCCGACGAAGACTGCAGGTCAGAGGAGGAGCATAAACGAAATTTCCCCGTCTTGAGGTCAAGAATGGGAAGCTCAGCATCTTCGTTGAAGGGTCTTGGAGAAACCCCTTTTGTCTCCTTCATGATATCCTGATAATGTGCAGGATCCTTGGCCTCCACTGCAATCGAAACAACAAACACAACAATAACAAGATCAATACTCCACAGTCAATTAAACCTATAGCAAGTGAGGAGTGAGGAGCAGAGTTACCTCTTATATCTTTCAGCAAAAGTCTAGGAGTTGGAAGGCCATGCTCATCCTCCGCATAGAAGGAGGCCATCATCTTTTCAGAGTTATAAGTATAACCCTGATGGACCAAGGTCCTGAGGTTTGATTTCTCCTCAGTGGACAGCCTCTCAGGCCACTCAGTAAGGCCTTTAATGGGACGCAGGAAATGGCCGGGGAAACCAAATCCAGGGGATTTATCGCCGAGGCCGTCAGTGACCTCTATCAAGCCGAACTTGCCTCTCCAGTCCTTCACTTTGTTCTCTTTACCAAAGAAAAGGCTCCGGCGAGGCCTGGCAGAAGTCATGTAAACCCCCGGTGACCTCTGAGCGCTCTGGATCCTATAAAAGCATTGAAACAGGCGAGCAAAAGGACGAATGCCGTGAGCGAAGTAGAGAACTTCGAAGATGTGCATGTCCCTTATAGAGTTCGGGGTCAGCATCATTGGATTTACTCCGAAGTAGTTGAAGCATTAAACTTTGAACTTCGTAGGAGGAAAAAGAAGACCAGCTTCCAGCTGGTGGTAGAAAATAATGTAGTGCCGATTGTCTTTAGGCAGAGTAGCTTTGGGGTCGCTCCAGTAAACCCTCTCATGAGCCTCAGCCCGGCGGAATATGAACTGAGTGCTGCCTTCTAAGTTCTGGCCGAAGGCCAAAAATTCAGATGTTTTTGCAATAGGGGCTATCTCCCCCCATTCCTCCTCCAGTATCTTTTGGTAATGGGAGGAGCTCACTTGGTCCCTACGGGGAATATTTTCTTTTCTAGGGGCCATTGGAATGAAAGAAGAAAGGGAAGCAAATACCAAAGAACAGATATGGGAAAACTATGAAAAATAGGAAATTCGAGAGAATAAGCAAGAAGTTCTGGATATGGGAAGGCAAAGGAATATATATACTGAGAGCATCCTCGGTAACTGCCACAGCAATAAGTGGGGGCATTAAATGGACGTTCAAAATTTAAAATCCATGGAAAACTTAACCGTCTGCTGTGACACGTGGAAGAATGGGGAGAACGAGGAGACGTGCATTCAATGCGCATTTTGGCATTCAATGCTTATCCTTGTCAGTTGTGCATGCATTCAATGGCTGTGTGACCTTCCATCTACCCTACGAAGACTGTTTAGAATGCTGATAGTTCCTAGCACCTCTGATCCCTTCGATCAAATGAAGGCTATCCTTCGAGAAGATGAAGTGAATGCCTAGATCGGACGAAGCCCCCCAGCAAAATGAAAGCCTCTCCTAAGACAAGGAAATGAAAGGACCTCTTCGCCATTCAAAGCGGAAGCAATTCTCTTCGATCAAAAGACCTCAGAAGATAAGGATACAAGGGTACGAAGCTGTTTTACTAAGGTTCAACTCTTCGCTCTCTCTTTAATAAAATAGGGGGGCCCTTGATGAGGGATGAAAGTGACTCTTAAGAGAGGCTTGGACCCTCCTGTAGCCCAAGCCCATTGCAAAGCCTTCAGAGACTGATAAACGAAAACAGGGCCCATGGGCCGGACCCTCGAATGATCCAAGTCCAAAGGCCTTCGGACTATATGCTACTCCCCTCCTTCGCCAGCCGGATGACTTGCTGAGCAAGTAAGGGCCGAAGCCCTCTGATGACATGTCCAGTCATCCAGCAAGAGGATCAGTCCTTAGACAATCTGCACCATACCCTGACACCCCCATTACCAGACATCCCTAGGGATGGGACAAGGGACATGCGCCTGCTACCAACTTTCACCAACCAGCATGGTCGAATGACAGAGGATGTCCTTCCTCAAAAGAAAGGTGTCAGACGTACCTAACCCAAAAATCATACAAAAGGGAAAGAAAAGCCTAAGCACAGGTAGTTGGAACTCTGCATTCTCTCATCCCTTTTCTTTCACTAAAATACTATGAAGAAAGGACTAACTTGATCGTCGGAGGGTTAAATCCAGGCAAAAGGCCTAGCTCCTCTCTGATCCTTTTTCTTCTCCTTCGCAGGCATCAGGCTCAGGCATCAGGCCCAGGTCCAAGAAGAGAAGATCCAGCCCATTCCTTTTTCATATTGATCAAGCCTGATAAAAAATATTGTCAAATTGTCAAAATTTAGATTTAGATTTAGAAATTACAAAGTACTTGTCGTAATAAATTCTTGGAGGAAGTAATTGCAAAACAGTAACCTAGTCTTGTGTTTCAATCTTTTCCTTGATCTTGTTAGTGGCCCAGTTGTACTCATCATAGACATGGCCACTGGCTGGTTCTGACCTAGTCAAATCTAGACTAAAACAAATAAAACTTGGAACTGGTGTGGAACTAGCTTGGAACTAAATAGGAGCTTAATACAGTCCTAGCCAAAAAATAAAAAAAAAGGCAAGTGATTGTGAAAACCATGAAAAACCCTAAAAAATTAAGTTCAATCACCCTTTTTTTCTTGAATTGTGAAAAAATTGGAACTGGAACTAGAACTAGAACTTTCTCTTAGTTGGTTCTGGCTTAGTTCTAATTTTTGATGAACCTAAATTCCCGATTCCTGAATTGGAACTAGTAGTTCATGAACCATGGCCATGCCTAGCTCGCCTATTAGAACTCCTCACACTATGCTGTCACTGTCGTCTACCTTCTGGAAATAGGAGAAATGGAGTGATTTGTAGTGACAGATCGAGAGATAGGGGAGAAAAGGAGAAAATTAGGGATTTGGGCTATTGTAGAAATGGGGAAGAAGATGAGTGGATTTTAATTATAAACTAAAGATTAGCAACGTTATTGTGACACCCTGTTGTGTTGCGAAGGTAAACTCACATCAGTAAAATGGTACTTGCCATTTCACTTATACAAGTTTATTGACACAATCAATAGCGTCGCAAAGTATTCACGTATCGCTAACTTTGAAAGTTGCATCCCTACATGTGGCACCACTAACGATGGTTGTCCCATGCATTGTTATATAACAATGCAATGCCATATTTACGCCACATTATGGTGGTAAACATAGCAACACAATTAAGGCTTTGTTAGGCTTGGCATTGCAATGGCATCGTCATAAGAACAACAATTTTAATAGCGTCTACAGCATCACTATAATCTTGGTAATGCGTTGCTACATAATGAATAATTAGTGACATTGCAAATCGGCATCGCAACATTACAATTTTCTAGGTGAATTAAGTCTTTTATGTTTTATTTTATTCAATTGGATACATTATTTTTTATTTTTGAAAACAATTTACCCCTTCCTAATGATGGAATATTATATAAGTTACTAGTAATTCAAAAATATTATTATTTTATTATTTTTAATATTTGAATAAATTTTTAAATTAAAACTAATTTACAAAAAGCTTAAATTAAAAAAAAATCATATACCTTTCAACTTTAAAAGAAACTCATAGGTTAGCCATTGAAAAGAACGACAGAAAGTGAATGTGATTTTGTCCACAAAAGAAAAAAAGAAATTTTTCCTTCAATAACCCATTTAATCAAGAAACAAAGTATTGAGAGAAGGATCACCCATTTTTATTTTAATCTCTCAACCATCAAATTAAGAGAATATTGATCAAAGTGGATGGAAATATAAAATATTGTAGCCATTTTCAATTTTTTTTTTCTGGGCTTTAATAATGGTTTTAAAGCTTTTTTTTTTTTTTTTCATTGTTTTCCTTTAAATTTTTTACTATTTATATTTCGGTTATCCATATTTTGAGAAAAATAGGTAGAGAGAAGATGATATTTGGGAAAATAATTATTAATATTATTGTGAAATTTTATTTATACTTGCAAGCGCAGGAATCACTGATTCTATAGATAAGTGGCAACGATATCGTTCCCATGGAGAGAGCTATGAAAATAATTATAGAAAAACTTAATTAAACCATATTAATTTAATTCTAACCTAGTTTCAAATAATTTTTTAGATAATAATAAAGAGATGTAAAGTAGAAACGTCAAAATAATACAATTAAAGGTAATTGAACTTGTGAAATAAAATTCAGATAAAATATTACCAAGGTTTCAGAATTTACTAATGTTTAATTAATAATTTTTACAATGTATTGATTCTAATTTTCAAAAGATAGTTTAGAAATTAATCGTTTTATCTTCTATTGATTTTATCACTAAACTCAATTTTATTAAATTTTCAAATAGATTTTGCTTCACTTTAAAAGTGTAATTTCTAAATATTATATGTATACAATTTAATGGAAAACACATAGTCAAGGAAAATTACTTTTCTTTCAATAAAAACTAAGTATAGATAATTTTTCTAACAATAAAAATTACATTATAGAATTGATGAAAGGATATTATCAACAATTGAAACCAAAATCATAAACATTAAATTGCAAAATATTTAGAATCAATACATAATAGAAATTAATAATCTAACATGGTTTCATCATCCACCTTAGTAAAATTAAAAGTTAGAAAGACATAATTAAAACAACAAAATAAATAAAAGAACCCATTTTAGCAATTTGGATCCTTAATCTTGAAATATCAACTTCTTCCTTATTTTCTCAATTCTTTCCCTCACAAAATACTCCTCTTTTGTTATGCCATTTCCCTTCTATTTATAAGCATGAATGGCTAGATGGTAAGTTGATAAAGAAACCAATTTTCAAATGATTTTTCTTCTTTAGCATCAAATATATGACTTTGATCTTTGAATTCTTAGTTTTCCTTAGTTGGATTGTATAAGGATGGTTGGTGATGACTTGAATTTTTGCAAATTTTCTTCTTTAGCATCAAATGTATGACTTTGATCTTTGAATCTTTTGTTTTCCTTAGTTGGCTTGCATAAGGATGGTTGGTGAGCTCTTTAGTCTCCATTGCACACTTGAAGATGGTGTCATTTTTCAAAAGAAAAGAAAATGGCTTAGTTGATTTTATTTAAAAATTATTTCTTTCACAAAATTTATTATTATTATTATTATTATTCATGCAAATAAAAGACTATAATTTTACTCAATTTTCAAGCTCTCACCATTTTATTTCCTATTTCATAAAAATATCATTAAATAAAAATATTTATTTAATAAATGAACAACAAAAAATAAATTTAAGAGCTATTAATATGTATTAAATTATGCTCATCAAATACCCCCAAACCTAGATTTTGCTAGTTCTCGAGCAAAAATAAAACCTAACTAGTCTACTTTCGTAAGAAATCACGATTGCATTTAACATATGCAACAAGCCTTTAAACCTCTAGGTGGCCCATAGAGGATGAGTTGTAGTCTCATGAGGGCTTCCAGCGGTGATATCCAAAAACACGTGTAAAAATCTAAATTTCCAACTATTTATCTCAAAGAACAGTAAGATATCGTAGCTTTGAAATGAAACAAGTATTAAATTGCATACATATCCATTCAAAAACTAATTCATCTTGCAACAATCATACTTAAGTGAGTGTGTGAAATAGCCAATATTAATAATAAATGTGATTTGCATGCTTCAAACAAGTAAAATTCTCATAACCTTACAATAATAATCATTCAATTTCTAATAAAGAATTAAGTATCATAAGCTTCCCCTTTAGTACAAATCTCCACTACTTTGAAGGCGTCACATGAGATCAAAAAGTCTTTAATATTGGTTCTAATGGGGCCATAGGTTATGATGTGGCTAAAGAATGAAAGGGATAGGAGATTACACAAGTTCTAAAGACTTCATAGAGTTAAAGATATCATAGTATTTTGTAAGAGACACTTCTCAAAACCCATAGAAACATATAAAATATAGCCAACTATTATTATGTTCACCTTTACTTCATTCTAACCTCCATTTATAATATCAAAGCTTTGATCTTCAAACTCAAGATTTTTTTTTTTACTTTTTTTTATGTATATAATTTTTTTTAGAATCAAGATTTTTTTTTTATTTATTTTATCCCAAACTTTTAAGAAATGTCTCTTGATCATGATATTTGTCTTTTTATCTCTATTTCATCTTTAGAATAAGGGTAAAGATATAATCATGTTTAGGCTAGGTAAGAGATGTAGTTACCAAAGAAAACAGTTAATCAATGTAGGCTTAAATTGGCTCACTAAAGGGATGTTCTCTTGGAACATCAATTGGGGAATTGGTTTATTTGGCTTTCTGGTGAAAATCGTAATGCCTTAATCATTTTCACGAGTGATGCTTGATCAATCGTTCACCTCGAATGACTTCACGGGAAAGTTCTAATATTGTGAGGCCTCCCCCGAGCACCGGCCCGGTCCGCTAAAGGGAACCGAGATGCTCATTCGGGTTTAGACTCACGATGGAACCCTCGGGTTCAGATTTAGTTGATTTTGAAAATAATTTTTAGGAGTCGCCACCCTAATTTATTTTAAATGGGAAAATTAAGGAAAAACCCAATTGACTCTAATTTATTAATTTTGCAATTAATTTACCCAAGGATAAAAATCACTAATCTCGAACCAGGTTGAGTTTGGGGACTAGGTTTTGGATTTTAATAATCTAAATTTAGCTCTTAAGTTTAATTTGACTTAAAAATTAGATTTCATGAATGACATTTATAAGATGATGTTAAAGAAAATGCATGAATATGGCAAAATATGAATGAATGGTGAAAATAAAATATTTATAAATTAATTAAAAAAAAGGGAAAAGAGATTGATTGGGATTTGGATTTGAGGTCTGGATTTAGATTCCAAACGTGCCTACGTACCCCATTGAATGGGGATCAAAACCCACGTAGTTCATTCCACTGTTAAGTAGAGGGGTTTGATCAGATTGATTTTGGTTTGAGTGTGTTGAAAGTGAGGAAAAAGGCTGATACCTTGACTTTTGGTGGGCGAAGGGTTTTACCAGACTGAAGTTCCGTTTTATCGGGACCGGGGGATTGGATGGATTGGAAGATTAATTAATTAATATGATGAAAATGATGGATGGATTAATTAATTAAAAAGATTAATTAATTAATTTAGATGAAAGGTGGATTAAGAAAAATGATTAATTTGATCTTTTAAAAAAGGAATGATTTTTGAAAAAAGAGTGATTAATTAAAAAAATTAGTTAATTAAAAATATTAATTAACTTGGTTAGGGTGAAGTAATTAATTAATTAAAAAGATTAATTAATTAATTAGAGAGTGATTGGAGGGAGAAGAAGAGAGGAATTTGAGGATAACCATCTACTCAAACTCAAGGATTGTGTTGAAATGAGAAGGGAAGGGAGCCTATTTATAGGCAAATGGGTGGAGGGTAGTTTAGGTAATGGAAATGTGAAAAGACCAAAAGGATGGGGTCAGAAAATGGCTGATAACTGGACAAAGAGGGGTAAAAAGGTCATTTTGTGCGTGTGGGGCCCGTTGAAGCAGAAGAGGGCGTGCCCTGGCATGGCGCCGCACCAGGCCTGTGCGAAACCACATCAGGCCTTTGCGACGTGCCGTAAACGGGCTGTGCGGTACCGTGCAGACCTGACGCGGTGCCGCAAGGCTCCCGTGCGGCACGCCACGTGGCATGGCACGCTTCCCGAGGTTATTCTCTTTTCTTTTTTTTTTCTTTTTTTTTTAGAGATTGGTTGTTGGCATGGAGTTTGAGAAATTTGGGTGCCTGGTGGCAATGTGAATGAAGTCTAAAAAAAATTTCTTTTGGGGGCGCTGCCCCCGAACCCCTACCCGCTAACTGGTTAACGGGACCATCGTAACAGCTCTGCACAATGAGTTAAATTCAGCAGGTGCTAAGGCTGCGATTGGATGCTGAGGGTGTAAAATTAAGGGTTCACAGTTGCCCCCTCATCAGAATTGGCTTTGAATAAAAGGTGATTCTGATGATAGTGAACGTTGGGAAGAGGTGCCATGTCAGACTCTGGGCTTGTGTATTCTTGTCATATCCTTTGGGAGGAGGAACTTTATTAATGGCTATCTGTTCGGCCTTGATGTTAGTTGCAAAAATGGTCTCGGTGAATTTTAATTAAGGTTATCTGTTCGGCCCTAATATTGGAGATGAAGAATGTTTGAGGCGAATCTCAATCAAGACTATCTGTCCGGCCTTAATGTTGGAGATAGAGAAAGTTTGGTGAATTTCAATCAAGGCTATCTATCTGGCCTTAATGTTGGAGATAGAGAAGGTTTGGTAAATTTCAATCAAGGCTATCTATCTGGCCTTAATGTTGGAGATAGAGAAAATTTGGTGAATTTCAATCAAGGCTATTTGTCTGGCCGGCCTTAATGTTGGAGGTAAAGATGACTTGGGCGAATCTCAATCAAGACTATCTGTCCAGCCTTAATATTGGAGAAGATTTGGATAAATATTAATTAAGGCTGACTGTTTGGCCTTAATGTTGGAGGTAAAGAAGATTTTGGACAAGATCTCAATCAAGGCTATCTGTCTGGCCTTAATGCTAGAGGTAAAGATGATTTGGGGTAAATCTCAATCAAGGCTATCTGTTCAGCCTTAATGTTGGAGGTAGAGAAGGTTTGAGTAAATTTTAATTAAGGCTATTTGTCTGGCCTTAATGTAAGGAAGATTGGGTAAATCTCAATCAAGGCTATCTGTTTGGCCTTACTGTAAGGAAGATTGGGTAAATCTCAATCAAGGCTATCTGTTTGGCCTTAATGTAAGGAAGATTGGGTAAATCTCAATCAAGGCTATCTGTTTGGCCTTGATGTTGGAGATAAAGAAGATTTTGGACAAGATAATTTAGTGAAAGAGAGCCTCAACCTATGGCGAGTCAGCTCGCGAGAGATTCTAAGGAAAAGCCTCAGCTTATGGTGAGTTGGCTCAAGATTTTGGTTGTGCCAAAGAAACTTGAGCTTTTGAATGTGAGGGGTTGGGCCTTTCGGAAGGCTCAAAGGAACTTTGCTAGGAGTAAAGGGACTCTGAAAGTCACACTTCATTGATTAGATCTGAAAAGGTATCATTTAGCTTTAAAGAGACACTGGTCAGTTTCAGGAGGTGTCAGTAAGCTTGGAGAAAGTATTGGTCAGCTTTAAGAGATGCCGGTGAGGCTATTGGCTCAGCTTATGCATAATGGTGCATGATTGCAAATGATTGCATAGGTACTGGTGCACAGATGATGCATGCATGTTTCAGACCTTCTATTTGACTTCTATGCCATGCATGATTTGTGATGATGCTTGTAATGGATTATTGCATGAATGCATGAGGGTGGAGACATGCATGTGTGGACTAAGAAACTCGACAAAGCTGAGAAATTCAAGTTGGGTTGATATGGAAAAATTGCCATGGTGGCATTATAAGGAGTTTGAGGGGTTGCTTCAGATCTCAGAATCTGGTGGCCCGTGGTTTCTATTTGGTGCTGCCGAGAAAGAGTTATGCCTATTCCAAAGAGATAGGGAATATGGCTTAGCTGCAACTCAAAGGCAACTCTAGTGGTGGTAAAGTTCAAAGTCTGGCATTTTTTCAATTTTTCAAGAGTTTTTGACTTGCCTCAGGATGTTGCAAGCCAAATGATGGTTGGTGATAGTTAAGTAAATTTGATCGCTGTGATTGAAAAGTTCTATGATTCCGGTGACTAGGGAGATATGAGGGGTGCAGAGGCTCAACATGAGGGTATTGATTTTCTATTTGAGTGTCAGTTACGGGTCTGTTGATTTGGGTGATGCCACAGTGGCAGATAGAACAGAGGTATTTTATGGCTAGAGCTATGCTGACGAAGACACTGATGAGCCTCAATTGCTTTGTTAAGGATTTAGAGAGATGAACTGTCTTGCTAGTTATTCCCCGGTGATAAAAATTTGTCTATTCTTACCCTTTCTGCTTTGGTGCTTTATGGATGTCTGTTTCAGGTTTTGGGTTATCTCGAAAGTGTGGTTGATCGATCATTTCAGGTGGTGGCCCCTACTTTTCAGTCTGCTCATACTTTATTGATACTTGGTCAGAGATCATATAGGATGATTGCTTGCAGCTTGCCCCTGGCAGACATATTTTTAGCACTACCAATTGTAGAGGATTTGATCTCTCATGACCGGGAGTCGTGGGTGTCGAGTGATTTGCCTATTGGGCTTAGTTTGAATGACTTTCCACTAGGGAGTAAGGATCTTAAGGCAGATGGGACAAACTCAGGACATGCCCCCAGCTTTTCTTTCTCGGAGTTTATGCAGATCACAGCTCCCACTGCTAGAGCTATCAAGTGATGGCTGGCTGAGGGGTTATCATGTTGTTTATTTTGGGATTTCACTTGGGATCACAGAGAGGTTGATAAAGGTGGTTTGGCCAATTGAGAAAGAGTACCAAGTTGCCCTGCAGAGGGTGACATAGCTGAGGAAGGATGGGCTGCAAGAGAAGCCATTGGTGGAGCGAGGACTGCAACATAGACATAGGGGTGACTCAATCTTTGAAGGAGACTCGAGGATCTACTGGGAGTGCGACACCATGGCTTACAGTAGAGACTCAAGGAAGGATATTGCGACAGACTTTGACTTTGACGAGGACACGAGAGATTTGCATCTTAGGAGGTAGAGGAAGACTGGCTAGGCCATGACTTCAGACGTGACTTTTTTTTTTTTTGAAGTAATTACAGGTTGATAGGACTACATGAAACATGATAAACTATGGATGACAATGAAAAGGCTATCCTTTATGATGGGTTTGCATTTTATAAGATTTGATCATCATCAAATGAGACATCTTTTATTTTTGCTCTAATTTCTGCCTAAGCCGCCCTTTCAGGTTTTCATCTTAGCGAGCATTCTTTTTTTTTTTTTTTTTTTTTGTTTAGGCAAAAGAATCAAGTGAATGATGTACTAGGCACAAAGAAAATGAGAATGCGATACAAACAAAATATTTTGTATTATGATTTGGACCGCACCCGAGTTGGGCTGCCTACGTACCCCTTATATCATTTTTTCATCGATTTTTTCTTTTAGGGAGAATCAGGTCCACGTAGTTTTGATTACATATGCATGAGAAATAGAAATGAAATGCAGATGTCATCTTCGGATGATGTATCTTTTTCGGGTTGCCAAGATGGGAGAATTCACTTCTGTCCACGCTTATAAAAATGGTGCCTCTGTCAGATAGGATCTTCTTGTACTATCTTCATTTTTTGGAGCTTCCCCTTGACAGACTTCTTGTAGGTCAAGATCTTATAAACTGTGATGCTTGAATCATGTCTTCGTCTGGTACAAAATAGCTCATGAGCTTTTCACTACTGCCATGCAAATGTTATGTATGGGATTTTTATTCTTTTCCTTTATGCCATAATTAATCCTTTTGCCCTTTTCATTATTATATTTTTTTGTATTTTTCATCATTTTTTTGTTCCTTTTTTTTTCAAGATGTCCCATTTAAAGATGAATCAGAAAAATTAAAGCAAATCAGAAAGTTCAAACTTTTATTACTGAAAAAAGAGTCCCATCACGAGTACATTAAAGGATAACCCTAAAAGATGAATTACAGACTCAAAAGGACAAGACCTAACAGACTCAAATTCAAAAAAGATTTAATAGAAACAAACTTTGACATAGACTCTGACTCAAGTAACTTCCACCCTAACTCAAACGACTCAGACACGGATCTGGAGGACTTGGATAAGGGCACAACAGTGTTGGCACTCTTCTCAAAATACCAGTTATTAGATGGAGCTTGAGATGGTCAGGTGAGCTCTTTGGTTCGAAAAAAGATAGGTGGTGGTGCTAGACTTTGGGTTTGGGAGCAATGATGTCTCCACTGTCAATGAGGTCTTGGATTTTATGCTTCAGAACTTGGCATGCATCAGTTTTGTGCCCCAGCTCTTGATGAAAATTGCAGTGCTCATTAGCATTATAACCCTTAGACAAAGGGTTTAGAGGAGGTCGTGGGTCTAAGGGCTTAATCAGATTAGCCTCTAGGGCTTTCTTGTAAACGATACTAAGGGGCATGCCCAGCTCAGAGAAAGTCCTCCTTGTTTTCATCGGCTGGTGATAGGACACAGCATTTACCTCTCCCTCTCTTTGGGTGGTGTTAGTGGTGTTCTTGTGATACCTTGAACTAGAGGATTCATCTTTGATTCGTCCTGATTGAATCAAATCCTCGATCTTGGTGGTGGTGGCAATGAGAGCTTTGAAGTTAGGGAGGTACTGTGTTTGCAGATGAGCCTGATATTGGGGGAGGAGGTTCTTGACGATGATGTCAATTTGCTCTACTTCATATGGATGGTTTATCATTTGAGCCGCTTTTGTCCTCCGCCTTGTAAGGAACGCGGTGAAGGATTCTCTTGGCCCTTGTTTGGTGGTTTCCAAATCTTGACGGGTGACATCCACCTCGATGTTGTAGTGGTATTGCTTGACAAATGCATTACATATGTCATCCCAAGTCTTCTTGTGATTTTTGTCGAGATCTAGTAACCACTTAATAGCAGTTCTAGTCACTGACTGCTGGAATGGCTGAGCAAGGAGCTCATCATCCACACCGAAAGGTCTCATGGCACCCACATACATCTTGAGATGAGTTTTGGGACATGTAGTGCCATTAAACTTGTCCATGATCGGCATTTTGAATTTTGGTGGAACTCGTGCATTTGGGAAGAGAGCTAAGGAGTTGACATCTATCATGTCCTCGTGCTTTTTGACGTTCTTGAGCATTTTTTCCATGACCTCAACTTTCTCCATCAATTTCTTAGCTTCGGGAAAGCTAAAGAAATCGCCACTTTGAAAATGATTCATAGTAGGAGAGGGAGTGCTTGTGTTTAAGTCCATGGTAAGGGAGGTTGAAGTCTCAGGCGCTTTCCCTTTATCGATGAGATCAATAACGGGAGTAGTGAAAGTGGGGGCATGGCTGGTCCTCGCTTGGGTATATGCAGGCTCAACACTAGTAGAAGGGGGAGTGATAGTGGCATTGGTCATTTCTTTGACCTCATTGATGATAGACTAGCGTTGAGAGTTGAGGGCATCAGTAAAGGTGGTAGACTGGGCTTTGAGAGCATTGGTGAAAGTTTCAGCTTGGGTTTGAAGAGCGGTGGTGAGTGCAGCTTGAAAAGTTTCCTCTTGTTTCTTGAGGAGGCTCGTGAAGAAAGTGCTCATGCTGTCTTGATCGAAGTTGAAGATATTGGCCATTGGTACCTTGAAACAGAAAACAGACATAAAAAAATGGGTAAAACAGATTTGTGAAGGAAAAATGGCATGAATGTGAAGGTGTGTCGAGAAAATGATTCCCTCCACATGGTTGGTCATTGGGTTTTCATGTTGACAAGGTGAGTGTGTGAGGTGTTTTTAGGGTAACAGACTACCAGTTTGGGTCTTTGAGGTGTTTGACCTTGTTGAGTTTCTCATATTGTGTATGCATGATCATGGCATGATGCATGCTGAAAAAGATTTCATGAACATGCAAAAGTATCAATTATTATGGTACATGGAACCTAAGGTCAAAGGCTAACGCGACTATATGCACAAGGGTAAAGGGTGATTTGATTTAAGGATCCCCGTCCCACTAGAGCATCGATATACCTAACCACATGTGAGGCAAAGAGCCTCGCGTGGGTCCAACAGTACTGACTACTCGTTATATCACCGAAATGATCGGAGATTCGTCGCAGGGTGGAATGCTTTCGCTATCTCCCAACATACTCAAAGAGAGTTGTCGAGCCAATGCTACTTGCCATTCAAAAGGTTTTCCTAAAGCTAAGGTTTAGGCAAGGAGCCTTTATTATGCAAAGTGATGCATGAAAGTCAAATTATACTTAATGAGCCAAAAGGAGATTATTTTGAAAAAATTTTTCTTAACCAAATAGTAATCCTCTTATTTTCCTTTTTATTAAAAAAAAGGTGGCAACCAGTCCCCAGTGGAGTCGCCAGCTGTGAGGCCTCCCCCGAGCACCGGCCCGGTCTGTTAGAGGGAACCGAGATGCTCATTCAGGTTTAGACTCACGATAGAACCCTCGGGTTTAGATTTAGTTGATTTGGAAAATAACTTTTATGAGTCGCTACCCTAATTTATTTTAAATGGGAAAAATTAAGGAAAAACCCAATTGACTCCAATTTATTAATTTTGCAATTAATTTACCCAAGGATAAAAATCACTAATCTCGAACCAGGTTGAGTTCGAGGACTAGGTTTTGGTTTTAAATAATCTAAATTTGGCTCTTAAGTTTAATTTGACTTAAAAATTGGATTTCATGAATGACATTTATAAGATGATGTTAAAGAAAATGCATGAATATGACAAAATATGAATGAATGGTGACAATAAAATATTTATAAATTAATTAAAAAAAAGGGAAAAGAGGTTGATTGGGATTTGGATTTGAGGTCTGGATTTAGATTCCAAACGTGCCTACGTACCCTATTGAATGGGAATCAAAACCCATGTAGTTCATTCCACTATTAAGTGGAGGGGTTTGATCAGATTGATTTTTGTTTGAGTGTGTTGAAAGTGAGGAAAAAGGCTGATACCTTGACTTTTGGTGGGCGAAGGGTTTTACCGGACCAAAATTCCATTTTATCGGGACCGGAGGATTAGATGGATTGGAAGATTAATTAATTAATTAAAATGATTAATTAATTAATATGATGAAAAGGATGGATGGATTAATTAATTAAAAAGATTAATTAATTAATTTGCATGAAAGGTGGATTAAGAAAAATGATTAATTTGATTTTTTAAAAAAGGAATGATTTTTGAAAAAAGAGTGATTAATTAAAAAAATTAGTTAATTAAAAAGATTAATTAACTTGGTTAGGGTGAAGTAATTAATTAATTAAAAAGATTAATTAATTAATTAGAGAGTGATTGGAGGGAGAAGAAGAAAGGAATTTGAGGATAACCATCTACTCAAACTCAAGGATTGTGTTGAAATGAGAAGGGAAGGGAGCCTATTTATAGGCAAATGGGTAGAGGGTAGTTTAGGTAATGGAAATGTGAAAAGACCAAAAGGATGGGGTCAGAAAATGGCTGATAACTGGACAAAGAGGGGTAAAAAGGTCATTTTGCGCGTGTGGGGCCCATTGAAGCAGAAAAGGGTGTGCCCTGGCGTGGCGCCGCACCAGGCCTGTGCGGGCCGCATCAGGCCTTTGCGGCGTGCCGCAAACAGGCTGTGCAGTACCACATAGACCTAACGCGGTGCCGCAAGGCTCCCGTGCGGCACGCCACGTGGCATGGCACGCTTCCCGAGGTTGTTCTCTTTTCTTTTTTTTTTTTTTAGAGATTGGTTGTTGGCATGGAGTTTGAGAAATTTGGGTGCCTGGTGGCAATGTGAATGAAGTCTAAAAAAAAATTCTTTCGGGGGCGCTGCCCCCGAACCAGTTAGAGGGACCACCGTAACAGCTCCGCACAATGAGTTAAATTCAGCAGGTGCTAAGGCTGCGGTTGAATGCTGAGGGTGTAAAATTAAGGGTTCACAAATATATAATTCTTTCAAATTGAAATTAAAATGATCATCCAGGTAAAGGTATAAGAACACACCAATTCTAGCATACTTGTCTTTCTATAAAATAATCATGGCTATTGTGGGAAAAGAGTTGAGTATAATCATTGTGAAAATAAATTAACTAAAGAATGTCATCAAAATTCAAATCAATACTCATTACCAGTCAAAGCCATGACATTAAAGCTCAATTCTCATCACAGTAATTGGTATTTTTTTTTTAAACAAGAAAAGAAAATCACAAAAAATATAGATACGTATCAAGAGTAACAAAGTAACTCTTTACTCTACCATCTGAAATTTTAGTGAATTGGATCTTAGAAATGATTGAGAAAACACAATTCTTTTTTTTTTTTTTTAAATAACAGTTTCTCCACCCTCAAACTTAGCTGAGACATTGTCCCCAATGTCTACTATAAATAAATAAGGAGTAGAGGACTTTGCTTGATCAAGTGTAACACAAAAAAAAAAATGCAATAAGAAAAACTATAAGAGTTAGGGAAGTTACAACCGAAGATTCAAGTCTGATCCACACTTCTTGCTGCTACTAGCCCTAGGATGCCAAACTACCTATGCCATTAATGGATCAGGTTTGGATACAAATTTCTGGAATTGATCAATCAATTGATCAATAGTTGAAGTAGATACTAGGATGCGTTAACTTGTCGGTGTCATAAAACCATATTCCACAACATGATTGACAAAAGATAGCAAACCATCATAAAAACCATTAACATTAAGTAATCCCAATGGCTTTTGAAGAACTGTTAATTGGGTCTAAGATGCAATGGTGAAGATATCTTCAAATATTTCTAAACCACCAGGTAACGCGATAAAAGCATCAGCATTGAGATTCATATATGCCATTCATTCATACATGCTCATAACTTGTAACTCATTACCTATAGTTCCACCAGTGATGTATTTATTTTGAGCCAAAGCCTTTAGCACTACTCCTAGGACTTTGATACCTCTAATATATGCAAAACTTGTGATGCAACCCCTTAACCCTAAATTATCTCCCTCAAATACCAAATTAATTTTTCGTTTAGCTAAAATCCTACCAAGTTCATTAGCTGCTATTAAGTACTCTCTTTTCTGCTAGAGTTTGGACTACAAAAGACACAAATAGTTTTGAATTTGCATGTTGAGGGTTTTGCCATTTTTTTTCTTTTTTTGGTTCACAAATTTCTTCAAAAGGTTGTGTGTATATTGAAAATAACGAATATGCATATAAGGAAAATAGCATAGTAAAAGAACAGTTCAACGAGATAAAATAATTGTTGACAAAAAAAATAAAGATAAAAAATAACAATAACAAACAAAAATAATCAATGCTGTGTGTACAAATGTCAAAAAGAAAACATTGAAAAGCCAAAAGCAGACATTAAAAGACTAAAAAGTTAACTAAAATAGAAAAATCTACAGAAAACGAAAATCTAGATGCTAAAAATTCAAAAAGTAACTGTAGAGTATTGAAAAATGTACAAAAGTAAAAACGTTAGTGATACACTTGATCATGAACAGTAGTTGTGACTGTGACTCACATCTTCCACTGGTTTTACGTCTAGTAACGGCTTAAACACCTTCTATGAGTTGAGGATACGCTTTCCATCTAGTTTTCTTATTAACTGGCAAACAAGGTCTTTTAATATCAGATTCCCTATACTGTAATGCTGTTTCTGTTCTTTGAATAAGCTCTATAAATCTAAAAGAGTACGTTAAACTTGTCCATATGGATACGTCTTAAGAGTCTGTAGGATATTATCCAAAGACTCCTTACTTAGTCCATCCTTTATGAATTAAATTTTATCTTCTCAATTTATGGATGCACATCTAATATTTCTATAGCGTGTGTTGCAATTCCATCTTGCACACTTGTAGCAAACTCCCATTCTCTTTGCTCTTCTCTTTTTTGAGTAAGAACTTCTCCCTGTACCTGGCAAATATTTAACAAATGATTCATTTAATTCACCTGCCAGTCATATTTTGGCTTCTATGATCGAGCGAATATCTTCAGGAAGATTCAAATGTCTAAATGCCTTCATTCTTTCCAGTCTACATTTGTCAATTTTTCTAAGTTCATCTTGGAGAAGAGTTGGAAACCTATTTCTAAGTGTAGCAAGAGATGCTTCCATATCTAGCTGAAAAGTTTGTATTCTATACGTACAAAACAAAGAAAAAATGTTAAATATAAACAAAAATTAGTTACACAAAGAGAAGAAAAAAAAATGACATAAATGAATTGAATTGATCCTAATAAATAGGATCACTCAAAAGTGCTTCTTCCACTGTTGTTGGTTCCAGCTCCAAAAATGGTTTCAATCTTTGTCCATTGACTTTAAATACATCACCATTTTTTGGATTTTCAATTTCAACTATTCCATATGGAAATGTAGTGCGAACCAAAAATGGGCCTGACCATTGAGAATGCAACTTTCTAGGAAATAGATGCAAACAAGAATTGTATAAAAGGACTTTTTGACGAGGAGTAAAAGATTTTCTTAAAATATTTTTATCATGGGAAATTTTCATTTTGTCCTTATACCATTTTGCACAATCATAAGCATCAATTCTAATTTCCTGTAACTCATTCAATTGAAGCATTCATTGAGCACCAGCTTTATCTAAAGAGAAATTTAATTGTTTGATTGTCCAATATGCTCTATGTTCTAATTCTACTGGTAAGTGACGTGGTTTTCCATAAACAAGTCTAAAAGGGGACATTCCAATAGGGGTATTAAATGCTGTACGATAAGCCCACAATGCATCATGTAATTTCAAAGACCAATCTTTTCTAGTGGGGTTAACCATTTTCTCAAGAATGTGTTTGATTTCCCTATTTGAAATTTTCACTTGACCACTTGTTTGTGGGTGATAAGGAGTAGTTACTTTATGAGTAATGCCATATTTCTTCATCAAATGCTCAAAATGCCTATTATAAAGGTGCTTTCCTCCATCACTAATGATTGCTTGTGGTATACCAAATCTAGAAAAAATGTGTTCTTTCAAAAATTTCACCACAACCCTATGATCATTTGTTCTACATGCACTTGCCTCTACCTATTTGGATACATAATCAATAGCAACAAGGATGTATAAATTACCAAAGGAATTATGAAAAGGTCCCATAAAATCGATCCCTAAACATCAAATAATTCAATCACAAGAATTGGATTTAAAGGCATCATATTTCTACAGGAAATACTTCCTAATTTTTGGCATTGATCACAAGATTTACAATACACATAAGTGCCTCTAAACAATGTAGGCCAATAAAATCTACTTTGCAAAATTTTTGCAACAGTTTTCTTTGCATTAAAGTGGCCTCCACAAACATGATAATGACAAAAGGAGATAATATTTTTTTGTTTACTTTCAGGCACACATCTCCTAATCACTTGATCAAGACAATATTTAAATAAGTATGGATCATCCCAAAAAAATTTCTTTACCTCAGCTAAAAATTTTGTATTATCTTGGTTACTCTAATGGCTTGGCATATGACCAGTAACAAGATAATTTATAATATCAGCAAACCAAGGTAACTGTGATATGGACATGAGTTGTTCATTAAGAAAAGTCTCTTTGATGGGACAATCCTTATCAACAAATTTCACTGTTAGTCTAGACGAATGATCAGTCACAACATTTTCAAAACCTTTCTTATCATGAATTTCAAGGTCAAACTCTTGTATTAACAAAATCCATCGAATCAAGTGAGGCTTAGCATCTTTTTTTGACAAAAGGTATTTCAATGTAGCAAGATCAGTATAGATAAAGACTTTGGATCCATAGTAAGATTTTATAATGCTATTATTTTTAGTCTTAATTCCTTTTTACTATTGTAAATAATATGGTAACTTAGTGTATTTACTGTCTTTTTCTTGTTAGGTGCTATGAAAATAGAAAAGTCAAGATTTAGCACAAAATATGGAGAATCACGTAACTGTTGCCAGAAGAATCGGTTTTACTAAGGCATGGGCACATTCAAGGGACATACGCAACTGCCAGTATTTGAATTCAAATATTTTGAAATAGGATAAAAAGATCTGATTGTATTTTGAAAAATAAGAGCTGTTAGCTGATTTTTGGGGATACTTTGTAGAGCAGATTAGGGAAGAAAATATTATAAATAGGGAGAAGGTCAGAGATAGAAAATAATCAGTTAATCTTAGGAAAATATTAGAGTTTTATTTTCTTTTCCTTCTTTTACAGCAGTTTAGTTTTCATGGCCTTTAGTGGCTAAATTTCTTTATCTTGGCTGAAGCACTTGAAGCCAATGTGAATTTTGTTTGTGAGATTTCTTATTTTTAATGATAGTAATTTCTTTTCCAAGTATTGAATGTCCTTTTGTGATTATTTTTATAACTAATTTTTATTTCTTTCTAAGGTGCACATTAGCCTAGGAATTGAAATGGTTATTCGTTAGATTAAATGTTAGCATACGTAAAAGTGCAACCTCTTTAATCACTAGTAGCAATAAGAATTTAAAGTTTACTTCGTAAGAAACTTGAGTTTTTGAAAGAACATTCATCTCATTTACAAGTAGCACCATGTGTTGCTTGGTTGTGTTTGTTAGTTTTTCTAATTCTTAATGCTAATCTTTGGTTAAATCTTTCATCGTACTTAAGGTTATCAATTGTTAAGGTTTGAGTAAAATACATGTTTTTACTTAAATAAACATAAGGAAAAAATAGATAGATTTCTATCACAACAAATATTTGAAAGGAATTTTACAAACCTTATGTGTCAATGATCAACGAATTTCGTTGGTGGAAAGTGTGGAAGACCAAGGTCAGTTTTCTATTGATTCTTCTATATAAATACTTGTTTAGTTCATTCTATTTTATTTTATTAACTTATCATTCAAACCCCCCCCCCTTTTATCCTATTGCTGTGATTTACTTTGCCATAACTCAAACTCCTCATGGGATCGACTCTTTCTTACCATTAACTGTATATTTTTATTTTGGAAAGATAGAATTAATTTGGTTGCAGGCGCGACAACATTCACCAAATTTTGGTGCCGTTGCTAGGGAGTTTTATGGTTTATGCATAGTACGCGTTCGTCACCGGAAAAGGATTTTCAATTTGATCTAGAGATAGAGAAGACAGCCTATCAGCCGCGAAAAGCGACTAAACTCAAGAAATCGAATCTGACAGCTGCAACTTTACCATCCAATTCATTACCTACCTTTGAGGTTGAGTTAGCAAGGACCGAACTTGATTTTGGGCTGTAAAAATTAACTTTCCAGCACCTGAACCAACTGAGAACATGGCTATCAACCAAACTCTAAGAGAGCTTACTGCTCCAGATTTAAATCAACAACCCCATTGCATTACTTTTCCTAACTTGGACGCTAATGCAACCTTTGAATTAAAATCTGGATTAATTCATCTTTTACCATTATTTCATGGTCTTGCAAGTGAGGATCCTCACAAACATTTCAAAAAATTTCATATGGTTTGTACAGGAATGAAGCCGAATGGAGTAACCGTAGAGCAAATCAAGATGAGAGCTTTTCCTTTTTCTTTGAAGGGAGATGCAAGAGATTGGCTTTACTATCTACCATCTGGAAGTATTGCCACATGGAATGAGATGAAGAAACAGTTCTTGGAAAAATTTTTCCCAGCTTCATAGGCTGCCAACGTTAGAAAGGACATTTGTGGTATAAGACAACATAGTGGTGAGTCGTTGTATGAGTATTGGGAGCATTTCAAGAAGCTTTGTGCAAGCTGTCCACACCATCAAATAAGTGACCAGCTACTCATTTAATACTTTTATGAGGGACTTCTATCAATTGATAGAAGTATGATTGATGCGGCTAATGGAGGTGCATTGGTTGATAAAACACCCAATGAAGCTCGTACTTTGATCACTAATATGGCATCAAATTCACAACAATTTGGAACCCGAATGAACCAACCATCTCGACAAGTGAATGAGGTAAATGTTTCTTCACTTGAAAAGCGTATTGATGATCTTACCTCTCTTTTTTGTCAAATGGCAATAGGAAAAATAGAATATGCCAAAGCTTATGGAATCTGTTTGACTATTGGACATCCAACAGACATGTGCCTGACACTCCAAGAAGAGTCAGCTGAAGTGAATGCTGCTGGAAATTTTTATGGTTAACCCCAGTGCAATTATAAACGATATTTGAATACATATAACCTAGGTTGGAAGGATCATCCTAACCTTCAGTATGGGAATGCACAAGTCAACCAACTAGCAGGTAATCACCAGCAATTCAGGCTGTCATTTCAACCTAGATAGCAACAACATACACAAACATCTGATTCAGGTATGTCTCTTGAGGATATTGTAAAATCTTTAGCTTCTAACACTCTTAAATTTCAGTAAGAGACAAAATCTAATATCTAACATTTGGAGAACTAGATGAGCCAAATAGCTACTGCCATAAGTCATTTGGACGAGTAAAGTTTGAACAAACTACCATCTCAAACGATAATCAATCCAAAGGAGAATGCAAGTGCAATTTTATTGCGAAGTGGAAAGGAAGTGGAACAACTGACAAAGGTGATGCCCACTAATAAATCCCAAGGAAAAGAGGTAAAAAATTCTGACCTCTTGGAAAATGGTGAGTTAAAGGTAAACCTTCTTTGGTTGAGTATAACATTGAGCCACCTTTTCCTAATGCTTTGAAAGGAAAACAGAAAATTGATTATAATTCTAAATTTCATGAGACGTTTAGCAAGTGCGTAATAAATATTCCTCTCTTTGATGCAATTAAGCAAATTCCCCGTTATGCAAAGTTTTTAAAGGAACTTTGCACAACAAAAAGAAAGCAAAAATTGAAAGAGCCTAAAAAGATAAGGGTGGGGAAAAATGTTTCAGCCATCATTCAAAGAAATCTTCTAGAAAAATGCAAAGATCCAGGTATGTTTTGCATCCCTTGTACAATTGGTGATAGAAAAATAAAAAAGGCTATACTTGACTTAGGAGCTTCAATTAATGTAATGCCTTATTCTATTTATTTGGCTCTCAATCTAGGACCTTTAGAAAAAACTGGAGTTGTAATTCAATTGGCAAATAGATCAAATGCTTATCCTATGGGTCTTGTTGAGGATGTTCTTATCCAAGTAAATAAATTAATTTTCCCAGCTGATTTTTATGTTCTTGACATGGGAAATAATGACCAACCAACAACTATTTTGTTAGGAAGACCATTCTTGAAAACTGCCAAAACAAAAATAGATGTTGATAAAGGTACTTTTATCATGGGATTTGATAGAGAAATTGTTCAAATGAACATCTATGATGCTATGAAATATCCTGATGTTAATTATCCTGTGTATTCAGTTGATGTAATTGACTGTTTAGTACAGGATGTTTTTAATCTTGAGGGAAGAGATATGTTCGAGATAGCAAACAGTGAACACCTTGAGGAAGAAAATGATAAACTGAGCTGGAGTCCATAATTATGGGAGGCAGTAGCAGAAATGAACAAATTTTTAGAACTCAAACAGTCAAGTAACCAGATCAATACAGAATTAGGTGTGCCCACGCTTAACGAAAAGTTAGTTCCCTATGTTTTGCAGGCACTAAAGGTAGATTTGAAACCCCTTCCAGCTCATGTTAAGTATGTATACCTCGGTCCAGAGCAAACTTTACCAGTGATAATTAGGGATTCTTTTGAGAAACTTGTTGGGCAGTTTAATTGGACAACTTTTGTGCAAATTGATTGTCCTGCATTTATTGAACTAACTCATGAGTTCTACACGACATTCCAATTTAATTCACATGAAAATTTTAATTTGTTCACTAAAGGGATTGTTGAGTTTAGACTCATAGGAAAGGAATGGTCTTTATCAATTGCTGATTTTAATGTTGCTATGGGTTTTGTTAGTAAAACTGATGTGAAAAAAGAACCATTTTTAAGTTCGAGTTGTGAGTACAGGGATGATTTTAATTCTAGAGAATTATGGGCTCAATGGTCTGTTGCTTCTACTCCATATAACCCAAGTAGCTCAAAAAGTTTTTATCTAAAAAATTTTGTTTTTAAATATGTGCAGCATTTTTTAGCTTTTAATTTTTCAGGGTGAAATAATTCAGCAGGCACATTGTCCAAAGTGGAATTCTATTTCTTATGGTGTATGGAGCAACAAATTCCTATTAACTTAGGATTTTGGTTATTAACTCAGTTTCAATCTGTGGTTAATAAAAAGACTAAACCATTAATTTTAGGTTCTTACATAACTCAACTTGCTATTAATTTGCATTTGTTGGATATTAAAAATACTAATATGCATGTTGCATGTGCCATAGAACCTTTGGATATGGATTGTCTGTACAGGAAGAACCTCATTATTGAGCAGCAGGATGGAAATTTTGTTTTTCTTCCTACGAGTCCAACGGTCCCTGTCAGGCCTCGTTCCACAAAACGACGACGCACAGCCTCTTCAATACTAGCTAGCAGTTTACCTTTTCAGTCAGATGTTCCTTCTTCTTCACATCCACCTTCCGACTTTAGTGGCTGTCTTCATCAACTTGAGCAACAAATTACCCACATGGAGCAAAATCTTATGGCTTTCTTGGTGACTCAAGGCTTTTAGCCTCCACATCCACCTACTCCATAGTTTTTTTTAAAAACAACTTCTCTTCGACCATTAATCCAGAAAAGCTTTCTTATCCCTCTTTGTTTTTAATTTTAGAATTTATTTTTGTGGTTATTATGACAACATTGAGGACAATGTTTTGATTAGGTATGGGGGAGAGTTAAATTGGGCATATTTTTGCTTTTCATTTTGTAGTTTTTGCCAATTCTATTTTGAGTAAAACAAATTGAGTACACACTAAGAGATTTAGCTTATAAAGTATGGGAGTCACATATACTCAGTGATTGAATGATTGGGAATGCACATTGAACTGAATTTTGAAAAAAAAAAAAAACAAAAGTATTGTAGGAAGTAGAGGTGAATTGATTTAGCCTGTGAGCTTTTAAGCAAATGAAAGATTGAAATATTCATATCAATATATATTTTTCTTCTTGTGTGATACTCTTTCTTTGTGAAGATATCTCTAGAACTTGCTATGAACCATTTTGAGGCCACACCAATATGTACATGCATGAATATGATTAAGGCCTTCTTTGTTTAGCCTTTGAACTTAAACAGCCTACCCAAATAAATTATCCCTAGTTACCCCTTTTGAGCCTTTTAACCCTTCTTTCTTTGAATTTAAACCAATAATTTTTAACTTAACCTTTTTCATTGAAATCTCTTACCCAACCATGGAGTTTTAGTATGACATAATGTTGTTTTAAAAAGAAGGAATTATTGTTACATTTTTATTTTTGTTTAAGGATCACTTTAAGGTTGTAAATATCCTCTTATTGATGAAAAAAATAAAAAAAATAAAAAAAAATCTATTGCTAAATGTTTGTTCAAAAACATAGATATATAATATAAAAAAAAAAGAGAAGAAATTCAGCAAAAAGCTTTAAAATAGACATTCCTCTTTAGAAGTGATCTTCATTTTGCTTTATAGTTCTTTGAGAAATAATGTCTTACTATAATTTCATGGTTTTTTCACCAAAAAAAAATATCCCTTATTTCAAACCTAAACCCATAACCCCATTACAACTATAATAAAAGTCCTTTTGATTTATGCATGTGTGTATTTTTCAGTGATGGAGATTTGGTGTATAAGTAGGCTTATGGTAGATTATTCACATTTGAAAAGTCTGAGCGAAACACTAAATCATTAAACACATGAGTGACTTGAGTGACAACTGTTAGGAATTCACCGAAACTTCTTACAAACTTTTGAATTTGATTATTTTGTTTGAGAGTTCTTGTGTATATTCCTTTGAAATTCAGTTATGGTGTATGTTACGATTTCAATCTTAATTGGTCTGAATTATGAGGTGTGTATTCTTTTTGAATTAATGAGAAATGAATTGGTAAAGTCTGTTGTGAGAAGTAGATATAGTTTGCCCGAGGATGAGCAAAAGAATGGTGTGGGGGAATTTGATAAGACTTTATAATGCTATTATTTTTAGTCTTAATTCCTTTTTACTATTGTAAATAACATGGCAACTTAGTGCATTTACTGTCTTTTTCTTGTTAGGTGCTATGAAAATAGAAAAGTCAAGATTTAGTACAAAATATAGAGAATCACGTAACTGTTGCCAGAAGAATCGGTTTTACTAAGGCGTGGGCACGTTCAAGGGAAATACGCAACTGCCAGTATTTGAATTCAAATATTTTGAAATAGGATAAAAAGATCTAATTGTATTTTGAAAAATAAGGGCTATTAGCTAATTTTTGGGGATACTTTATAGAGCATATTAGGAAGGAAAATATTATAAATCGGAAGAAGGTCAGAGATAGAAAATAATAAGTTAATCTTAGGAAAAATATCAGAGTTTTATTTTCTTTTCCTTCTTTTACAGCAGTTTAGTTTTCATGGCCTTTAGTGGCTAAATTTCTTTATCTTGGTTGAAGCACTTGAAGCCAATGTGAATTCTATTTATGAGATTTCTTGTTTTTAATGATATTAATTTCTTTTCCAAGTATTGAATGTCCTTTTGTGATTATTTCTATAACTGATTTTTATTTCTTTCTAAGGTGCACATTAGCTTAGGAATTGAAATGGTTATTTGCTAGATTAAATGTTAGCATACATAAAAGTGCAACCTCTTTAATCACTAGTAGCAATAAGAATTTAAAGTTTACTTCGTAAGAAACTTGAGTTTTTGAAACAACATTCATCTCAATTACAGGTAGCACCGTGTGTTACTTAATTGTGTTTGTTGGTTTTTCTAATTCTTAATGCTAATCTTTGGTTAAATCTTTCGTCATACTTAAGGTTATCAATTGTTAAGGTTTGAGTAAAATACATGTTTTTGCTTAAATAAACATAAGGAAAAATAGATAGATTTCTATCACAACAAATATTTGAAAGGAATTTTACCAAACCTTATGTGCCAATGATCAAACGAATTCCATTGGTGCAAAGTGTGGAAGACCAAGGTCAGTTTTCTATTGATTCTTCTATATAAATACTTGTTTAGTTCATTCTATTTTATTTCATTAACTTATCATTCAAACCCCCCCTTTTATCCTATTGTTGTGATTTACTTTGCTATAACTCAAACTCCTCGTGGGATCGACTCTTTCTTACCATTAACTGCATATTTTTATTTTGGAAAGATAGAATTAATTTGGTTGCAAGTGACAGCATTCACCAATCCAACAAGATAAGATCTAAATTTGTCCAAGGCAAACACTATAGCAAGCAACTCTTTCTCAGTGGTTGAATAATTAAGTTATGTATCAGTAAGAGTTTTACTTGCATAATAGATCACAATAGGTAGCTAATTGACTCATTGGGGTAAAACAGCACCAAGGGCCTAATCAGAGGCATCAGACATGATCTCAAAGGGAATACTCCAATTAGGTGGTCTAATGATGGGTGCATATGTCAACAAGATTTTAAGCTTTTCAAAGGCTTGAAGGCATTCATTATCAAAGATAAAAGGTGTATCTTTCGCAAGTAAGTTACATACAGGCCGAGAGATTTTACTAAAATCTTTAATGAATCTACGATAAAAACCAGCATGACCTAAAAAGGATCGAATTTCTTTTATAGTGCGAGGTGAAGGAAGACTAGAGATTAAGTCTATCTTTGATTTATCTACCTCAATTCCTTGTTGTGACACTATATGACCTAGAACAATTCCCTTTTTAACCATGAAATGGCATTTTTCCCAATTTAACACAAGATTTTTCTCTTTACATCTAATCAAAACCAAGGTCAAGTGATGCAAACATTCATCAAAGCTAGAACCAAAGACAGAAAAATCATCGATGAATATCTCAAGAAAATGCTCCACTATATCAGAAAAAATACTTATCATGCATCGTTGAAATGTAGCAGGTGCATTGCATAACCTAAAGGGCATGCATCGATAGGCAAAGGTTCTAAAAGGACAAGTGAAAGTGGTTTTCTTTTAATCCTCAGGTGCAATTGGGATTTGATTATATCTAGAGTAACCATCAAGAAAACAATAGTATGCATGACCAGATAATCTCTAAAGCATTTGATCAATAAAAGGAAGTGGAAAATGATCTTTCCTTGTGATAGCATTCAACTTCCTATAATCAATACAAACATGCCATCCAGTTTTGATTCGAGTGGGAATTAGTTAATTTTCTTCATTTTTCACTACTGTTATGCCATATTTCTTTGGAACTACCTGCACAGGACTCACCCATGAACTATCAGAAATAGGGTAAATGACACCTACATCTAAAAGTTTTATCACCTCAGCTCTAACAACTTCTTTCATATTGGGATTTAGTCATCTTTGGAATTCATGGCTAGGTTTAACATTGTCTTCTGAATGAATTCTATGCAAGCAAATTGAAGAGCTAATACCCTTAATGTTCAAAATTGTCCACCCCATTGCTTCTTTATGATCTTTCAAAACATCAATCAGCATGTTTTCTTGTTCAACCTCTAAATCAAATGCTATGATAATGGGCAAAGTTTCTAATGGTCCTAAAAATGAATATTTCAATGACTCAGGCAATGGTTTCATGTCTAACTTTTGTGATTCAGGAATTAACTCTTTAGATTCTATGGGAAATAGATGTTCAATTTTGGCTTTCTTTTTGTTTGTATCCATTAGTGGAACATATTATAATAAAGAATTCACCTCACTAATTGAATTTTTAATATCTAAGTCCATGCCAAATTGAGTTAAACATTTCTCAAATGGATCATTTTTATTCATTTCCAAAAAAAATCATTGATCACACTTTCAATCATGTTAACTTCACACAAATCATCATTGTCAACTGGTTAACGAGCAACATTAAACACATTAAGTTCAACAGTCATATTAACAAATGATAATTTCAAAACACCACTTCGACAATTGATGATTGCATTGGATGTGGTAAAAAATGGTCTTCCTAAGATGATAGGAATTTGATCCTTTATGTTTTCAATAGGCTAAGTATCAAGAACAATGAAATCCACTGGAAAGTAAAACTTATCAACTTTGACCAAAACATCTTTTATGAAATCTCTAGGGATTTTGACAAACCTATTATCTAATTGGATTATCATAGTTGTAGGTTTCAATTCTCCTAACCCAAGTTGCTGATAAATAGAATATGGCAACAAATTCACACTTGCTCATAAATCAAGTAAAGCTTGATTGATTTCATGATTACCAATGGTATAAGAAATTATTAGACAACCGGAATCCTTATACTTAATAGGAGTTTTATGTTGGAGTATGGAACCCATATGTTCAGTCAAGAATGCCTTTTTAGGAACATTTGTTTTCCTTTTTACCATACAAAGATCTTTCAAAAATTTAGCATAAGCAGGTACTTGTTTAATAGCATCAAGAAGAGGGATGTTAATGCTAACTTGCTTAAACACCTCTATAATGTCACTACATTGGGTACCTTTCTCTTTTAAGACAAGTCTTTGTGGGTAAGGAGCTTTTGGAATATAAGGCAATGATTGATTGTCTTTTTCAATTGAGTCTTTGGATGATGAAATTTCAAGATGACTCTTTTGACTCTCTTTTTGAGGTCAGGTGTATAATCATGTTTAACTATGCATTTCCAGACCTAAGAGTAGTTATGGATTTAACTTCTTTATTAGAACTTGATGAACCTACCTCATATTGACCTTTTGGATTTGAAATAGGTTGACTGGGAAATTTTTCTTTTTCCCTTTTAGCTACAGTAGTTGCAAGTTGGCCCAATTGTGTTTCAAGTTTTTTAATGGATTGAGAATTTAATTACAAAACTTGTTGGGTTGATTGCATGAACTGTTATAAAGTATCCTCTAAAGAAGTTTTCTTCTGCAATGGAGCAGAAAATTGGGAAGCATTTTGAGGATATAGAGGATTTGAATGACCAATGTGTTGATTGGACATATGATATTGATGACTTTGATTCATTGGAGGCTGGTTTTGTCTCCATGAAAAATTGGGATGATTTTGCCAATTTGGATTATATGTGGGGGCATATGGGCTATCAGATGATTTTCCATAAGAATGAAGTGCATTTGCTTGTTCAGAGAATGCTTCGTGGTAATTTGGCATTAAAGGACAAAATTGAGCAGTATGAGATGTACTAGAATATAAGGCACACAACTCACTCCTAGTATTTGTTTGAGAATTCATGGATTGACTTAACATTAAGGCTTCCACTTTCCTAGACAAACTAGCTATAGTAGTTTTCAAATCACTTTCATCTCTCTCTCTCTCATCTCATAAATGCCTCCTCTCTTGGTTGCATGAGTGGATTTGGCTCTCGAATCTAAACAATTCCATTGCTAAGAATTTACAGCTAATGTTTCAAGTGAATCCCAAACTTGACTACTTTGCAGATGCAAGAATTTTCCACCATGCATGGATTGAATCATTTGACAATTTAATGGAATCAAACCATCATAAAAATATTTTACCAATTTCCAAACCATGATGGGAACACTTTAAGATCAAATCATTAAACCTTTCTCAATACTCATAAATTTCTTCTCCCTCTTTTTGGTAGAATTCGAAAATTTCTCTATGAAGACTATCAGTTTTGGACATGGGAAAGAATTTTGACAAAAATTTATTAACTAGTTGATCCCAACTAGTAATTGTTCTTGTTTGAAGGGAATTTAACCAAGCTTTTGCTTTATCTTTTAGTGAAAATGGAAATAGCCTCAACCTCATTGAATCATCAGAAAATTTTTGGAAGCGAAATGTGGAACAAATATCCAAGAATTCTTTAACATGCATGTATGGATCTTCTCTCTCTAAAACATAAAAAGATGGTAACAATTAAATTATGGCTGGTTAGCTCAAAATGAGTTGCATTAGTTTCAGGTAAAACTATGCAAGAGGGAGAATTGACAATGACAAGAGAAAAACATTCTAAAAGAGTTTTTTCTCTTTCAACATGGACATCATTATCTCTTGGATTTTTCATATTTTCATGATTTATTTCATCTCCAGACATTTTTATTAATGATACAATTTTAATGTCACTTAAAGATAAATTTTTTTAACCAAATGACACTTTGAATCACGTTCTCAAGCTAGCATAAATTAATAAAATAAAATTAACTTATTTCAATTCCAATTATAAAATGAAACAAATGAAAATAAAACTAAAAATATTAATAATGAGAATACAACAAAAATAAAATAAAATAAAATATCTCTTTCAAAGTGTATAAAAATGAAAAATGTGCAACTAATAAAGTCCTCAGGAAAAATTGGAGGGTCACAATAGACCACTTAAGTCCCAGTTTTCTTAGCCAAATGAATAATTGGCCTTTTTGACAAAGCTTATTAAATCATGCATTTAATCACACTTATAAACCAAAAGAGAAAGAAAAATAAAATGGACAATGCGAATCAACTTAAAATAAAAATAAAAATAAAAATGACTCAATGTAACATACAAAAATATTTAACTCTAATTTTTTTTTTGTTTTTAAACAATAAATATCCTAGAAATAAAAAGAAATAATTAAAAAAATATAAATATATATAAACATGGAATTTTATGACCAAAAGCTAAAATAATAATAATAATAATAATAATAATATTGAAAATAAAAAAATTTTGCGGAAAAATAAATTAATTATCTATAGTAACTAACTAACAATGCAAGAAAAATATGAAACCATGCAAAACACGTGAATAGTAACTGAGTTGTTACAGTAACCTAATTGAAATTTTCTGCGCTATTCTAACTCAACTCAACTTAGCTTAGTGCTATTGAAACTGAAATTTTTTTTTTTTTTTTTAATATGCAAAAACTAACAAGAAAATTTTCACAACAAAAACTAATATTATTTTATGACTCAAAATAAAAAAAAATAACGAAATAATAATATAAAATAAAATAAAATAAATTCACAATAAGTAATATTTAACTAGTAGAAGAATTAAACAAATCTTGATCTAATTAGCTTTCTTCTTTCTTTTTGATGTCTCCCTTGCAACGGCGCCAAAAACTTGTTGTGAAATTTTATTTATACTCGCAAGTGTATGAATCACTGATTCTATAGATAAGTGATAATAAGATCGTTCTCACTGAGAGAGCTATGAAAATAATTATAAAAAACTTAATTAAACCATATTAATTTAATTCTAACCCAGTTCCAAATAATTTTTTTAGATACTGATAAAGAGATGTAAAGTAGAAATGTCAAAATAATACAATTAAAGATAATTGAACTTGTGAAATAAAATTCAGATAAAATATTATCAAGGTTTCAGAATTCACCAATGTTTAATTAATAATTTTTATAATGTATTGATTCTAATTTTCAGAAGATAGTTTAGAAATCAATCTTTTTATAGTTTAGAAATCAATATTTTTATCTTCTATTGATTTTATCACTAAGCTCAATTTTATTAAATTTTCAAATAGATTTTGCTTCACTTCAAAAGTATAATTTTGAAGCATTATATGTATACAATTTAATGGAAAACACATAATCAAAGAAAATTACTTTTCTTTCAATAAAAACCAAGTATAGATAATTTTCCTAATAATCAAAAATACATGATAGAATTGATGAAAGGATATTATCAACAATTGAAATCAAAATCATAAACATTAAATTGCAAAATATTTAGAATCAATACATAATAGAAATTAATAATCTAACATGGTTTCATCATCCACCTTAGTAAAATTAAAATTTAGAAAGACATAATTAAAACAAAAAAATAAATAAAAGAACCTATTTTAGTAATTTGGATCCTTAAACTTGAAATATCAACTTCTTCCTTATTTTCTCAATTCTTTCCCTCACAAAACACTCCTCTTTTGCTAAGTCATTTCCCTTCTATTTATAAGTATGAATGGCTAGATGACAAGTTGATGAAAAAACTAATTTTCAAATGATTTTTTTTCTTTAGCATTAAATATATGACTTTGATATTTCAATTATTGGTTTTCCTTAGTTGGATTGCATAAGAACGATTGGTGATGACTTGAATTTTTGCAAATTTTCTTCTTTAGCATCAAATGGATGACTTTGATTTTTGAATCTTTCTTTTCCTTAGTTGGCTTGCATAAGGATGATTGGTGAGCTCTTTAGTCTCCATTGCACACTTGAAGATGGTGTCATTTTTCAAAAGAAAAGAAAATGACTTAGTTGATTTTATTGAAAAATTATTTCTTTCACAAAATTTATTATTATTATTATTATTATTATTATTATTATTATTATTATTATTATTATTATTCATGCAAATAAAAGACTATAATTTTACTCAATTTTCAAGCTTTTACCATTTTATTTCCTATTTCATAAAAATATCATTAAATAAAAATATTTATTTAATAAATGAACAACAAAAAATAAATTTAAGGGCTATTAATATGTATTAAATTATGCTCACCACATTCTTTTTCTTTGTTAATAATTTATACAATATTTTATTGCTACAAGGGGTGATTTGTTTCAAAAATAAAAATTATTGCTAGAAGGGGTGTTTTTCAAAAATATTATTATGTGTCCAACTGAATAAAATTAAACTTAAAGGGTCTAATTGCACATTTCATTATAGTACAAGAGCCTCTAAATATATTTAGCGACTATAGATTAAAATCCTCTCATATTAGGATAAATATGATAAATCATGTTAACATAATTTTCACCGTTAAATATAAAATAAATAATTAAGATTTTTTAAAAAATTAAAATTTAAAATTTTTTAGAGTTGGTAATTGTAATATAAAAATAAATGTCAACTATTTATTTTATATTTAACAATTGAAATTATGCAAACATGATCTATTATACTTATCCCAACATAAAAGGATTCTAATTCAGTGACTATATATATGTATGTTTTACTTATTTTTTATAGATTGCATATGTTGTTATTTAAGAAAAATGGATTACTATTTTCCAAAAAAAAAAAAAGAAAGAAAAATGGATTAATTAGATAATTTTTTATGAGCTTGCATGTATTATTATTTAAGAATTTTATTATATAATTTTATCATTTAAATAAAAAATATTAAGTAAAAAAAAATTGTTGCAATTTCACCCACGATCCCAGTCGAACTAAGGACGGCCCTGCTCTTATGAAAAACAAATAAAAGTTTGATAAATAAAAAGTGAAAAATTTAAAATTAGAAAATCTAATTACATTTGAACTAAAAAATAAATAAATTTATCCAACAAATATGCTTAACACAAGACAATGCAATATATATATATATATATATATATATATATATATATATATATATATATATATATATATATATATATATATATATATATACTTTTTAAAAAAAGGTAACAAAGAATATCAATTAATTGACCAAACTTATTCAAATTCAAATTTTGATAAACAACTTATGTGAAATTGGTAATTAGAGTAATGAGATCAGTTGCAGCCTAAAATTAGAAAGTCAAAATAGTTTATATATAAAATATAAATTATTGCGAAATTGACCAATAAAACACTGTATTTTTTTTTTATTATATAACAAAACAATAAAATACATCTTATAATATATATATATATATATATATATATATATATATATATATATATATATATATATATATATATATATATATATATAACAATTATTTATTATATTCTAATAAAAGAAAAAAAAGAGAAAAAATTATGAAATTTTTTGAATGCATGTGAAAAAACTATAACAAATAATTTAAAAAAAAAATATTGCTATTTTTTCTTTACACAGGTTTTAATTGCACAAACAAAAATTATCTACACTTGAATGAAAAATATTCTTAAAAATAATTAAATTCAAAAATGAAACATGCTCTAAAAAAAAATAATCATTGCGGTAGTGATTGGGAAAGTTAATTAAAACTCTAAAACTCATCATTATTCCTCATAATATCCTTAAAAAAGTTGAGAAGTTTACATCTTGTAATCCCAGATCCATAAGATTCAAATAAGAATTTATCATGTAAGAAAAAAAAAAAAAAACATACGCTTCTAGATAAAAGGAAATTACTAATTATATTTTTTCATTTTTCATTTATCTTTATTGTGCTTAAGTTTTAATTTTAATAAGAGATACATATAAATTTGTATCTATGTAAATTTGGATTTAAATTTATTTTTTCATTTATTTTATAAGTTTTGTTATCCTTTTTATGGGATTTATTAATTTTTTTATTTTGCTTTTCTTTATGAAAATTCATTTATCTTTTTAAATAGGAGTTTGTTTTGTCAGACTCATCTAGAGACAATAAACTTAATTTGTAATTCAACATAGCCACCAAGTAGAATGTATTTCTTATTGACGTCCTAAATGTAATCAAGATACTGTATATAATTGTTCATTAATACGATTAACGAAACTCAGAATAAAAATTCATTTTCATAACAAGATTTATATATATTCCTTAAATGCATTTAAATTTATTTTTCTATTCTAAGTTGTACTGATTAATTGTTATTAATGAAAAATTCTTTTTATTTAAAAAGTTATATTTTATTTCGTGAAAAATTAAATTTCAATTGAATTTTATACTTATAATACAAAATAAAATTGTTGAAATATTGCAAATTAAGTATAATAACAAAAGGGAGCCCTAAAAATTATTATTATTTTAAATTAAGTGGTATTTAAATTTCGAAAATTTTTAAAGGGTTGTTTCCTCTCTCAACTATTTTGAAAATAATTTTTTTTATTATTATTATTTTTTTGTATAATCTGATCTTGATATTTAAATTTTGATATATAAGGTGAGGAGTTCCAACTCCATCCCTATCAATCTTTTTCTTCCTTAGGCAGTTGAAAAGAACGAGAAATGATAACAAATGGACAAAAGTTGCAGTGAAATATACAATAATTGATGGACAAAAGGCTTCCCTCTCAAACAACTGATCACAAAATATATAATACATCATGCACATAGCAGCAAAGCAGCATCTAACTTTTCTGCATATCTGCACATGCATGATGCATATGGTAACCTTACAACATATAAAGAAAACTATATTATATATTTTTGGACAAATTATTGTAACACTCTTGAAAATTTCATTTCTCATTATTAGCGCATTTTAATTGTTAGTGTTTCAAAATTAGCGAACTTAGTTTCTAAAATTACTTCAAATAAAAGAGGGACTAAAGTGCTATATAATATAATAATTAAAGGATTAAAATATATTATACTTTAAAATTTTAAGAATGAAATTTTTATACATAAACTAAAATATTAAGGATTCAAATGTAGTGTAAAAAATTTTATAACCTTACCAACAAAAATTTAGGTGTTAGCCATCATCATCATCATCATCATTATTATTATTATTTATCAAGAAATAATGTCCAGTATTTACTGGTATTTACATGCATCGAACAACCATTTAAATGAACAATGTGTGGAATTACATTCGCAAAGCAAAATATAAACCATACAAATTAAAAATATTAACAAACCTTAGAAATTAAAAATAATAAGAGTTAATTATATAATATTAATAATGTTAAAATAATTTACCCTACAATATTATATATGTTTACCTTACAGTGATATACTAATAATATAGTAAATATATAAATATAGCAGGCCAGAAAACAAAGTCCTTGCCTTTGAATGCATGGATGTTGGGCTCAAAATAGACAATTCAATAGGCATGTGATAATAACCCCCCTTTCCAGTATTTGTGAATGCTGCCTGCAGAATAGACTTCACGCTGCTCTACTTTTCGCCAAGATAGATATAATTGAATCAGAATACTACGGTTTAATTTGTTATTACTATCAGCATGCGCGTCAGCTCAACAAAGGTTATATTAAAACAAAATGGTAAATAACCACCATCCATTAGTCCAGAAAACAGTTTTCTTTTATTTTTTTTTTCCAAAATAAGTTTTGTGCAATATTAGTCCTGCAACGATTGTACTCAGTCGGGGAGATTAAAAAATCTCTCAAAGATTGGACTGAATTAGAGTCTTAAAAAAAAGGAGGGAATTACACCAATTATCACTTTTTTAACTTTTTTTTTTCAAAAATACGTCCTTATTTTTAACGCTATATAAAAATGTTCCTCTTTTTTTAAGTTTTCAAAAATACCCACATATATATATATATATATATATATATATATATATATATATATATATATATATATATATATACACACACAAACTTATGATATACATATTTGATGTCATATTTTTCTATAAAAATAATATGTTTTGTTTTTAATATACATCTGATATACTAAAAATATGCTAACGACAGAGATCTACCTTCCTTTCCACTTTTTTCTTTAGGAATGTCATGCCCCAACTCCAATGGCACGGTGGTATTAGGACATCGATAAGTATAAGACCCTTGAAAACTCAATAAAACCTATTATTGACTCTCTGGATCCATACATACAAAAGTATAAACAATTATAGTGTAGGCATACATGAATCATATAGTGGGCACCATAATTTAAGAAAAAACAAATCTTTCATTTCATTTCATAATTCACTTAATATATGGATGCTTTCATTCCATGGAGCATCTAAAGAAAGATATAAGAAAATTTTAACATTGTGCAATCTTAAAATTAAACTTGTACATTTTTAACTTCTTAATGGAGAAGGATGATCAAGAGGTTCTATCAACTAAACTTTCATCATCTTCTAATCTACACTTCAAAACCACATACGATATAATGAGTTGTCAACTTACTAAATTATGAAATGCAAATTAATACTTTTCCCAGAACTATTATTGAAGTCCAACAAAAGCTTCCTAATTATCTTTTCATCCTCGTCCTTGTAGGTAACAATCCCCGAACTTTAATTAAAAACTTCCATAACTTCCCAGTTGCTTGTAACCATCATAACAACCTTTCTAAATCTATAACAAGCACTACTTTGTCCTATGTGTAATTTCTTAAAATCCAATTTAAGTGTCTTTACAGTTATCTAAAACTTGAGGTGTTACATTCTCCCCTTCTTAATAAAAATTCTTTCTCAAAAATGGAAGCACTTAACCCATATGTTCTGCTCATCAGGACACACTCAACTCCTACTCACAAGATATCACTCTTCGTCTTCCTCTCCCCATTAGAGTTTGTTGAGGAGCTTGTTTTACTATTTGTAATGATCCTTGGCTAGAATTAATATTTCTTTCCATGCTTCCTCTGACATCATCTTTAACTTTCCCTATCTGAACCAAGAATTAGGAAGTTTAGAGTTTATCATGTGTAGCTTATAGACAATATTTCACAAATTGACCTAGCTATTCACATCTAAGACAAACATCTAACTTCTTATAACACTATCCTTTATGCCATTTCCCACAAATAAGGCATTGAGGAGTTGAAATCACAGTACCGATGCTTATATGAGAAGTGGCTCTAAAAGAATCTAGTCTCTATTAGGACATCCATGTTTGTCCTCAAAGATCAACTTTTAGAGATGTATGAAATGATGTACCCATATTCCTCACTCCATGACCTCTCTATTTAACTTGAATGACATTCCTATCTTCGGCTTCTTTGGCTCTTTTGCTACCTTTTCTTCCATCTCTTCATTCTTAATCAAACTTGCCTTATCCATAATTTTAGAGAAGAAACTAAACTCATGAGCAGCTAGTACTCTAAATAAAGGTGTACTCAATCCTTTTCAGAAGTGATGGATTCCAGTAGTTTTGTTAGGCACAAGGGCTAAAGCATACTTACTCAATTACTAAACCTCTTAGCATACTTGGATACAAATGTTTCTAAAGTCTGTACCAACATCTCAAATTCTATATCCTTAGCCTCTTTTGTGCTCTTTAAGAGAAATTCATTTATCACCTTTTCCTTAAACTGCTCCCAAGTGATGTCTTTATCACTCTAAAGAAATCTAGCCATACTTCTTTTTAACCAATCATTTGCATCACCCTTCATCAAGTGACCAACAAACTCTATTATTATCCAATAAGGAATCCTTAAAATTTGTACGTTATCCTCTATCTCCTTAAGAAAATTAGTAAGGTCTACTTCACCCTCATCCTTCAAAGGCTTTAGTTTTAAACACTTTTCAAAGGAAACTTTCTCTACTTATGACATAACTTTTTATCTCTGTAGGTCACAAAATCAGCCAATAACTCAAAATTCTTTTGAAGTTGATGCAATCTTTAAGTTATGGCAGCCACCTCCACAGAAAATGCAAGGGTCTAATTATTCCTTTCTCAGTCAACTAAACATTCATCAGATGAAGCAACTCACTTAGGACCACCTTATCCTCATCCTTGTCCACGTCGAAAGGCATTACATTACTATAAAATGAAAGAAGAATACTTAGACTCATAACATAATGGTACGCTAATCTATACCAAAGGAAAACAATACAATGATGAGAAAGGACCTTATGCCCAGTAGTTTCCCTAGTTAAATGCACCTCTAACTTAAAACCTATACTATCTCTATACTTTAAAATCTAACTATAATCACAACTTTTGCTTTGAGCTAAAACTTTTCTCATCCTTTCTTTTGATACAACCTTTGCTCTGATGCCACCTTTATCATGCCCTTACTCTAGTGTCACAACAATTCTAAGGCATTAGTAGGTATAAGACCACTAAAACCTCGTAAAACCCATCACTAAATCCCTAGATCCATACATACAAAAGAATAAGTGTGAACCCTCAAATTTACACTCTTGGGATCTAGTCGCAGCTTAATACCTACTAAGAATTATGGATAAGACATTAATATCTAGTCACAGAGCTAGTATGGCGATCCCGTTAGTTGGTTAATGAGCAAGGGTTAAAGGGACAGCGCCCCATTAAAAAATAACTTTCCTAAAACTTGCACCTTCAGATGACTAGCACTCAACTAGGATGGAATCAAACTGGGCCCAAATTGGATAAAAAATGCATAAGAACGGGCTGAAAAATGAGGTGTGGCAACCTTTAGGCCAATTGCGGCAACTCACAATGGGCTAGCTGCAGTTGTCACAGGTGTCCTTGTGGCAACCACAGAGGGCTCTACAGTTACTGCAGTTCCCGATGAGTTACTGTAGAGTGTTTTGACAAAATCCCACATCAAAATTTTATTGTTTTAAGCCCCCAAACTCCCTCTATAAATACCTTACATCTCTTAATAACTTCCAAACACAATTACATACTTCTATACTCCTCTTAAAACTTTCTAAACCCTATTCTTAAGCTTTCCAATCATCAAAAGCCTCTTTCTAAACCTCGTAATATCTAAAACCCCACTCTAAAACCTCTTCCATTACATAAAACCCTATTTATAAGCTTCTTAATCACCTCAAGCCTTATTCATAAGCTTCCTAATCACCTCAAACCCTATTCATAAGCCTCCTAATCATTTCAAGTCCAATCTCTAATCCTCCCAATCAAGAAAAGGTGCAATTGAAGTTATTTCTTTCAAAGGGAATTTGAGGTACTCAAGCAAGGGTGATTCAAATTCCCTCCTTCAAAAGAGTTCAAGAGTCCTTTTTCCAAAAGGAGTGCTCATGCTATCCCTAAGCCAAAGTGGAACTTAGATCTGATACTAAGCTCGTTTGCTACATTCCTCCAATCGAAACCCAAAGGTAAAAGTTCTTTCCTTTTCCTTTTCAATTCCAATTTCAAGATCTAAATTTGAAAAGATCTAATTTTTGTTAATTAAAATTTGACCTAATTATCAAATCTCTAAACCTTTGAAATCAATCAAAACATGATAACAAAGGAAATGACTTAAAAATCCCTTTTTCACAAGAAGGAAGACTGCATGGGGTTTGATTCCTATTCAATGGGATACGCAGGCATGCCATTCTGTAAGGCATCAACTCCAAAATCTTTTTCAATAACATTTTCCTTTTCATATTTATGATTTAAGTTTCATTTGACTTCATTATTTATTTATATGTGCACTTTATTTTCGATTCTTTATGTTCATTTTTTTTTTAATTTAGTTGAGGAACGTGTGCTTTCCCTAATTCTTATAAGGGTTAGAGGAAAAATTCTTTTTATTTCATTCATTTTGATTTTGTAATAATTAAGTAAGATTTATTTTTGCTTATTTATTTACAATTGTCATTTCATTTTGTCATCTGTAACTGTTTCATTCATCATTTTTACTCCTATTCATGCAAACACTAAAATTGTCTTATTTAAGAGTTATTTCGCAACTTTTAGCCAAATATTTGTTTAAAAACCAAAACCTGATTCTTGAGCCCTCTTTGGTCACTCACAGATTAACGCTTTTCCATTGGGATAAATCAAACATTTTAGAGTCAATCATTTTGGGTTTTCCTTTAATTTTCCCAATTAAAATGAGTAAATTGAAGTGGCAACTCCCTTTTACAAATAACAAATTGCAAAGTCTTAATTTTCTTAACTCATAGTGAGTTCTAATCGTGGAGTTTCTAACAAAGAGCATTTCGATTCCTCTCAGTAGATCAGACCAGTGCTTGGGCGAGATCTCACTATTGGTGACTCCACTGGAGACTTCAAAATCTTTTTCAAATAAAAGATAAAGTGGATTACTTTTGGTAGAATATCAAGTTTGGCTTTATTTCAAAATAACTCTTTTCATGCATCACTACATCGGAGTCCTTGTCTAAAAAACCCTAGCTTCCTAGGAAAACAAAGGATAGAAAGTAACATCGAGTGGGCAACCTTCCTTTGGTCTGCTTGCCGATAGTGAAATCATCTAGCTCATGACGTATCCTCTAATCCTTTTAAACGTGTAATGAGTCTGCACGTACCATTGGACCCATCGGAGGCTCCTTGTCTCATATATGGTTAGGTATCTTGTATCTCTAGTGTGATGGGTTTCTTTCAAACCACCCTAACTCTTTTAGGTAAAGACTCATAGAACCTTTGTTGAGGATTGTATGCACCATAGTATTGAACTTGGTATTTCATAAAACCTTTTTCAATCATTCATGCATACATACATATATAGCTTGAACCTTGTGAGGAGTCAAAAACCTATCCAAACATCTTCACCCCTAAAACCCATTGGTCCACCTAAACCCATAGTCAAAATCTAAAACTCATGGTAAAAATAAACCCATCTATGGTACCCTCATCCTTATCCACAATCCTTATCCAAGCTAAATACAGACCTAACTCTATTTTTTATGAACGTTACCCAAGTTAAACATTAACCTAGCTTTCATCTTTCACATCTCTTACCCAAGATAAACACTGACCTAGCTTTCATCTTTCATAGTCCTTACTCAAGCTAAACACTGATCTAGCATTATCCTCAACCATCCTTACCAAAGCTAAACACTAACCTAGCTTCACTCTTATCCTCAATCCATACCCAAACTAAATGCTGACTTGGTTTCATCTTTTACATTACTATCCAAACGCATGCTTCTATCTAAGCCCATGGTCTAGTCCACCATTATCCAACTATCACCAAACCCATGGTCCACCCAACCTCCAAAACCCAATCACAAAACCTATGGTCCCTCCATCCTTAAGCCCATACTAAACTATCCGTAAATTGTAAATCTGATTACTTGAGGCTAACGCTAACCTAGCCTTCCTAACTAAACTTTGGTTCCTTAAAAACTAAAATCCAATTAAGCTACTCAAAGCTAAAATTTGACCTAGGTGCTTAATGCTAAAATCTGACCTAGCCACTCAAAGTTAAAATCTGACCTAGCTACTCAAAGCTAAAATTTGACCTAGCCGCTCAAAGCTAAAATCTGACCTAGCCACCCAAAACTAAAATCTGACTTAGTTCCCCTAGCTAAATACCTACTTAGCTAACATCACACACCTCTAACCTCATCTTTACCCATATACCATCAACCAAACCACAAGACACTGTCATCCATTGCCATTAAACCTAAGGTCCTTGGTTTGTCATACTCCACCATAACCATCTTTTACAAAGCTTGATACTACCCTAGTTCCTTTTCCCTTTCAAAGGTTGCCAAGATGTCTACTGGATTTGACAAAGATGTCATGGATAAGATTCTAGCCAAACTATTGAAACAAAAAGAGATGTTCAAGAGATAAACGACCCAAATTTAGGCCTAATTACAAGCCTAAAGAGAGGCTGTACTAAATGATGTCCAAGACATGCTAAATTGGGCTAGCATAAACCAAAGCCCATATCCTATTCTCTAGAATCCATTCAACCTAGACCAAAATTTAGCATCAGTTCAAGCCCATGCTTCTACTTCCTCCACCAAGCCAACCTCTCCATCACTTCTCTAATCTAATATCCTCCAAACAAACACTCTCTCCCATTTAGCACCCACTAAACAACCACAAATCACCTCATTTCCTATAGATCCTTCCTAAGTGAAGGAAATCATAGTTAATCCTAGGCTTAAGGTCTTCCTACTCAAACTGGAAGCCATGGAAAAGTCAATAAAAAGTCTAAAGAAAAAGGAAGGCATGGTTGATACAAGTTTATTAAATCTTTTCCCCAATGCCTGATTACCACTAAAGTAAAAGATGCCAAATTTGGATAGATTTGATGGTACTACTTGCCCTATGATCCATTTAAAGATGTACATGGGGGCAATTCATCCCCTTGGTATCAACAGCGAGCTCTTTGCTTAACTCTTTCAGCAAACCCTTATTGATGCTACCCTAAGATGGTTTATTAACCTGGATGACGCCCAAAAATAGACCTATGAGAACATTTGCAAGGCATTTATCGAATAATACTACTATAATATTAAATTAGACATTACAAGAAGGGATTTAGAAAGCACCAAGCAACATTCGAATGAGACCTTCTCTGTGTTCCTTACAAGGTGGAAGGCCAAAGCTGCTCTAATGGTAAATAGGCTAATTAAACAACAAGTGGATATCCTTGTCAAGAATTTTCTTCCAAACTATAGAGACCCCTTATTAACAAAATACCTACCCACTTTCAAAGCTTTGATCACAACTGCATCCAAGGTTGAGGATCACCTTCAAAGCAAACCAAAGATTGCCACCATTGACTTGGACATTAAGGAAGAACATGAACCCAACATTGAAGAGTTTGACTCTATCTAAACCTGACCTGTCTAGAATAAGTCTAAGACCTCATTAGCAATGAATGCCTCTTTTACCCATCAACATTTCAAGCCACCTAGTGAGTCAACAAGGCAAGAAGGATACCAGTCAAGGTCTAAGTCAAAGTCATCTTTTTAAGTGTGACTATCAAAGTCATTTTTTTTAGTCTATCTATCGAAGTCATTCTTTTTTGAGTTTGTTTGTTAGAATCATCCTTTTGAATTTGTTGAAGTCATTCTTATTGTAAGATGGCATTATTTAATAAAATGTGAGTTTTTTTTTTTCAAATTCCTTTCTTTGTGTGTTTCATTTCATCCAATTTAAATGAAATAATGAATTTTTATGCTAATAAAGAATCAAATATGAAGGGTCAGGAATTCATGTAAGGCCACAATAAATGATAATTAAAGGTAGCCTTCACCAAAATTTTAGTTCCTTGAAAAACATTCAAATTCCCCAAGCAGACATCCATGTCACTTTCTCTCCAAGCTACAGGCTGGGGGCAATCATTAATCATCTTAACAAGCAAAGCAAAATAGATAGCCTTGCTAATTGAAAAGAGAAGGAAAACTAGAAATCCAACCCATGATCTAAACAGAATCTGACCTTTCTAAGCAAGAGGGAACAAATTGCCTTGCTAACCCAAAAAAAAAAAAAAAAAGGGAAAAAATTCAAAAAAAAAAAAAAGAAGGGAAAAATTCAAAGAGAGAGAGAGAGAAATTTAAAAGGGCAGCTTAGAGCAAGTAATCAAAGGAATTGCTAAGTTGAAAACCTATAAAGGAAGCTTAGCCAAAAGATGGAATCAACTCGAAGTAATAATTCAAGATGGAGCATTGTTTCATTCAAATTGGATTCATTATCTAGTTTGTTAGTCCTATCTCATCCAAAGATAGTCATTCTATTAGTCTTAGCTTTCACAGAGTCATACCTCTTTATGTATTTGTCGAAATCACTACTTTTACTTAGATTTTTTAGCCTCTTGTGTCTCATTCTACCATTACCATATTAGTCAAAGTCTAGTCTCACCTCCCAGTCTATGTGTCCAACTTACTAAATCAACTCACGAGTTGGCATCCTATCTATCTCCTTCAAAACACCTTTACCCCTAACTCTTTAATGAAGGCCTACTATCTCTTCAAGTGATCAACCATCCCATCCTTCCAAAGATTATGCATCCTAGGTATATTATTAGCAAATTATTTAGCAAAATCTCAAGGCTTGGGCTCTTTAGCAGAACCAAGGCCCATCATCATTAAAGCCCAAGTTTCTTAGCTAAACTACCTCCTTTGGAAATACTTGCAATTCCTTTAAGATCAAGGTCTCTTTATCAATTTAGCTCAACTAATGAATCTACTGTCCCAGACACTATATTGGGTCAACCATCTTTGCTCAAATCTTGCAACCTGAATTTGCGAGTGACAATTCTTAACCTGATCTGGAACCTAACACAACCTCACCTAACATCTCAAGACCAATCTATTCTTTTAAGGACTTACCTGACCTACCCTTCAAATGACCAATCCTTAGCCTAGACCTTCCCCTACAAAGGTTGATCCTTAATCGTAACTTTCCATGGCAAACTGATCCGAGCCATTCCTAGACCCCTTGTCTTTCAAAGACATAACCTTCTCTAAATCCCACAACATCAAGGCCAAACAGATAGCTTTAATCCCAATTTTTCCAACATCAAGGCTGAACAAATAACTTTGATCCTAATCTTTTTAACATTAAAGTCAAATACATAGCTTTGATTCCAATTTTTCCAACATTAAAGCAAACTAGATAGATTTGACCCTAATTTTTCCCAACAACAAAGCCAAACATATAGGTTTGATGCTAATTTTCCAACACCAAAGTCAAACAGATAGTTTTAATCCTAATTTTCCCAAACATCAATGCCAAATAAATAACTTTGATCCTAATCCTCTCAAAGCACCAAAGCCAAATTGATAGCTTTGATTCCAATCCTCCCAACACCAAAGCCAAACAGACAGCTTTAATCCCAATCCTCTCAGCACTAAGGCCTAACAGATTACTTTGATCCTAATTTTCCCAACGCAAGGCCAAACACATAACTTTGAATCCAATCCTTCTCACATCAAAGCCGAACAAATAGCTTTGATCCCAATCCTCTCAAACATCAAAGCCAAACAGATAATTTTGATCCCAATCCTCCTAAACATCAAAGCCAAATGGATAACTTTGATCACAATCTCCATAAAATAGGGCCGAATAGGTAGCCTTGGTAAACTGGTTTGAATTCCTAAATCTTCCCCTCCTAGGTGGACCAAATCTCTAAATCTTAAAGTTTAAGCCAGACAAATAACCTTGATTGAAATTCACCAAACCATCTTTACCTTCAACATTAAGGCCGGACAAATAGCCTTGATTGAAATTCACTAAAACTATCTTTACCTCTAAACATTTAGGCCGGACATATAGCTTTAATTGAAATTCACCAAGACCATTCTCACAGCCAACGTCAAGGTCAAACTATTAGCCATTGACAAACCCTCATTTATCATAGGGAGCCCTCCTAAAAGATTCATATTCTTACACCATGTTTATCCATCACAAGGTTTAATTTGCATAATGCATCAATGCCTTCATGAATGACAAACATAAGCAGATATCATAAGCCTAGAATCTAACATGGCATAAGTCCAGAGTTTAACATGGCATAGCCTAGAATTTGACATGGCACAAGAACACATAAACCAAAAATCTAACATGGCAGGAGCACAAGCCCAAAGTTTGATATGGCATCTCTTCTCAGGGTTCATTATCATCAGAATCACATTTTACTCAAAGCCAATTCTGATGAGGGGGCAGCTATGAACCCTCAAATTTACACCCTTGGGATCTGGCCGCATAGCAGGTAGGGGTCAAAGGGGCAGCGCCCCATTAAAAATTAAATTTCCTAAAACTTTGAACCCTTAATTTTACACCCTCAGCATCCAACCTCAGCCTTAGCACTTGCTGAATTTAACTCATTGCGCGAAGCTGTTACGGTGGTCCCGCTAACCGGTTAGCGGGCAAGGGCTGCCCTCGAAAGAAATTTTTTTAGACTTCATTTACATTGCCACCAAGCATCCAAATTTCTCAAACTCCATACCAACAACCAATCTCCAAAAAAAAAAAAAGAGAGAACTACCTCGGGAAGCATGCCGCGCCGCACGGGAGGTGTGCAGCACCGCGTCAGGTCTGCATGGTACCGCACTATCCCTTTGCGGCAAGCCGCAAAGGCTTGGTGCGGCGCCGCGCCAGGGCACGCCCCATTATGCTCCAGTGGGCCCCACATGCGTAAAATGACCTTTTTACCCCTCTTTGTCCAGTTATTAGCCATTTTCTGACCCCATCCTTTTGGTCTTTTCACATTTCTATTACCTAAACTACCCTCCACCCATTTGCCTATAAATAGGCTCCCATTCCCTCATTTTAACACATCCTTGAGTTTGAGTAGATGGTTATCCTCAAATTCCTCTCTTCTTCTCCCTCCAATCACTCTCTAATTAATTAATTAATCTTTTTAATTAATTAATTATTTCACCCTAACCAAGTTAATTAATCTTTTTAATTAACTAATTTTTTTAATTAATCACTCTTTTTTTTTCAAAAATCATTCCTTTTTTAAAAATCGAATTAATCCTTTTTCTTAATCCATTTTTTCATCCAAATTAATTAATTAATCTTTTTAATTAATTAATCCATCCATCCTTTTGTCATATTAATTAATTAATCATTTCAATTAATTAATTAATCTTCCAATCCATCCAATCATCCGGTCCCGATAAAATGGAACTTCGGTCCGGTAAAACCCTTCGCCCACCAAAAGTCAAGGTATCAGCCTTTTTCCTCACTTTCAATACACCCAAACCAAAATCAATCTAATCAACTCTTAAACCCCTCCACTTAACAGTGGAACGAACTATGTGAGTTTTGATCCTCATTCAATGGGGTACGTAGGCACGTTTGGAATCTAAATCCAGACCTCAAATCCAAATCCCAATCAATCTCTTTTCCCTTTTTTTAATTTATAAATATTTTATTTTCACCATTCATTCATATTTTGCCATATTCATGCATTTTCTTTAACATCATCTTATAAATGTCATTCATGAAATCCAATTTTTAAGTCAAATTAAACTTAAGAGCCAAATTTAGATTATTTAAAACCAAAAACCTAGTCCCTGAACTTAACCTGGTTCGAGATTAGTGATTTTTATCCTTGGGTAAATTAATTGAAAAATTAATAAATTGGAGTCAACTGGGTTTTTCCTTAATTTTTCCCATTTAAAATAAATTAGGGTGGCGACTCCTAAAAATCATTTTCAAAACCAACTAAATCCGAACCCGAGGGTTCCATCGTGAGTCTAAACCAGAATGAGCATCCCGGTTCCCTCTAGCGCACCAGGCCGGTGCTCGGGGGAGGTCTCACAGCTGGCGACTCCACTGGGGACTGGTTGTCACCTTTTTTTAAAAAGTAAGATAAGAGGATTACTATTTGGTTAAGGAAAATTTTTCCAAAATAATCTCCTTTTGGCTCATTAAGTATAATTTGACTTTCATGCATCACTTTGCATAATAAAGCCTCCTTGTCTAAACCTTAGCTTTAGGGAAACTTTTTGGATGGCAAGTAGCATTGGCTCGATAACTCTCTTTAAGTATGTTGGGAGATAGCGAAAGCATTCCACCCCGCGACGAATCCCCGATCATTTCGGTGGTGTAACCAGCAATCAGTACTGTTGGACCCACGCGAGGCTCCTTGCCTCACATGTGGTTAGGTATATTGATGCTCTAGTGGGATGGGGACCCTTAAATCAAACCACCCTTTACCCTTGTGCATATAATTGCCTTAACCTTTGACCTTAGGTTCCATGTACCATAATAGTCGATACTTTTGCATGTTCATGAAACCTTTTTCAGCATGCATCATGCTATGATCATGCATACACAATATGAGAAGCTCAACCAGGTCAAACACCTCAAAGACCTAAACTGGTGGTCCGTTACCCTAAAAACACCTCACATACTCACCCTGTCAACATGAAAACCCAATGACCAACCATGTGGAGGGAATCCTTTTCTCGACACACCTTCACATTCATGCCCTTTTTCCTTCACAAATCTGTTTTCTTACCCTTTTTTTTTCTGTCTGTTTTCTATTTCAAGGTACCAATGGCCAATACCTTCAACTTCGATCAAGACAGCATGAGCGCTTTCTTCACGAGCCTCCTCAAGAAACAAGAGGAAACTTTTCAAGCTGCACTCACCACCGCTCTTCAAACCTAAGCTGAAACTTTCACCAATGCTCTCAAAGCCCAGTCTGCCACCTTTACTGATGCCCTCAACTCTCAATGCCAGTCTATCATCAATAAGGTCAAAGAAATGACCAATGCCACTATCACTCCCCCTTCTACTCGTGTTGAGCCTGCATATACCCAAGCGGGGACTAGCTATGCTCCCACTTTCACTACTCCCGTTATCGATCTCATTGATAAAGGGAAAGCACCTGAGACTCCAACCTCCCTTACCATGGACTTAAACACAACCGCTCCCTCTCCTACTACGAATCATTTTCAAAGTGGCGATTTCTTTAGCTTTCCCGAAGGTAAGAAATTGATGGAGAAAGTTGAGGTCATGGAAAAAATGCTCAAGAACGTCAAAAAGCACGAGGACATGATAGATGTCGACTCCTTAGCTCTCTTCCCAAATGCACGAGTTCCACCAAAATTTAAAATGCCGATCATGGATAAGTTTAATGGCACTACATGTCCCAAAACTCATCTCAGGATGTATGTGGGTGCCATGAGACCTTTTGGTGTGGACGATGAGCTCCTTGCTCAGCTATTCCAGCAGTCATTGATTGGAGCTGCTATTAAGTGGTTACTAGATCTCGACAAAAATCACAAGAAGACTTGGGATGACATATGTAATGCATTTGTCAAGCAATACCACTACAACATCGAGGTGGATGTCACCCGTCGAGATTTGGAAACCACCAAACAAAGGCCAAAAGTATCCTTCACCACGTTCCTTACAAGGTGGAGGACAAAAGCAGCTCAAATGGTAAACCATCCATCTGAAGTAGAGCAAATTGACATCATCATCAAGAACCTCCTCCCCCAATATCAGGCTCATCTGCAAACACAGTACCTCCCTAACTTCAAAGCTCTCATTGCCACCGCCACCAAGATCGAGGATTTGATTAAATCAGGACGAATCAAGAATGAATCCTCTAGGTGTCACAAGAACCCGACCAACACCACCCAAAGAGAGGGAGAGGTAAATGTTGTGTCCTGTCACCAGCAGATGAATTTGAAAACAAGGAGGACCTTCTCTAAGTTGGGCATGCCCCTTAGCGTCGTTTACAAGAAAGTCCTAGAGGCTAATCTGATTAAGCCCTTAGACCCACGACCTCCTCCAAACCCTTTGCCTAAGGGTTATAATGCTAATGAGCACTGGAATTTTCATCAAGGGCCGGGGCACAAAACTGATGCATGCCAAGTTCTGAAGCATAAAATCCAAGACCTCACTGACAGGGGAGACATCATAGCTCCCAAATCCAAAGTCTAACACCACCATCAATCCTTTTCTGAACCACCGAGCTCACCCGACCATATCAAGCTTCATCCAATAACCGGTATTTTGAGAAGAGTGCCAACACTGTTGTGCCCTTATCCAAGTCCTTCGGATCCATGTCTGAGTCATTTGAGTCAGAGTCTTTTGAGTTTGTTTCGATTAAATCTTTTTTTTGAATTTGAGTCTGTTAGGTCTTGTCCTTTTGAGTTTGTATGTCATCTTTTAGGCTTATCCTTTAATATACCCATGATGGGACTATTATCAATAATAAAAAGTTTGAACTTTCTGATTTGCTTTAATTTTTCTGATTCATCTTTAAATGGGACATCTTGAAAAAAAAAAAAAAAAAAAAAGAGAGAACGAAAAAAAAAAAGAACAAAAAAAATGATAAAAAGTACAAAAAAATAATGAAAAGGGCAAAAGGATTAATTATGGCATAAAGGAAAAGAATCCCATACATAACATTTGCATGGCAATAGTGAAAAGCTCATGAGCTATTTTGTACCAGATGAAAACATGATTCAAGCATCACAATTTATGAGATCCCGACCTACACAAGAAGCCTGTTAAGGGGAAGCTACGAAAAATGAAGACAGTACAAGAAGATCCTATCCAACAGAGGCACCATCTTCATGAGCGTGGATGGAAGTGAATTCTCCCATCTTGGCAACCGGGAAAAGATATATCATCCGAAGATGATGTCTACATTTCATTTTTGTTCCTCATGCATATGTAGTCAGAACTACGTGGACCTGATTCTCCCTAAAAGAAAAAATTGATGAAAAAGTGATGTAAGGGATACGTAGGCAGCCCAACTCGAGTGCGGTCCAAATCATAATACAAAATATTTTGTTTATATCGCATTCTCATTTTCTTTGTGCCTAGTACATCATTTACTTGATTCTTTTGCCTAAACCCAAAAAGAAAAAAAAAAAAAAAAAGGATGCTCGCTAAGCTGAAAACCTGAAAGGGCGGCTTAGGAAGGAATTAGAGCAAAGATAAAAGATGTCTCATTCAGTGATGATCAAATCTTGCAAAATACAAACCCATCATAAAGGATAGCCCTTTCATTGTCGTCTATAGCTTATCATATTCCGTATAGTCTTGTCAACCTGTAATTACTTCAAAAAAAAAAAGTCACAGCCTAGGTAGTCCTCCTCTACCCCCTAAGATGCAATCTCTCGTGTCCTTGTCAAAGTCAAAGTCTGTCGCAATATCCTTCTTTGAGTCACTACTGTAAGCCATGGTGTGGCACTTCTAGTAGATCCTCGAGTCTCCTTCAAAGATTGAGTCACCCCTCTGTCTATGTTGCAGTCCTCGCTCCACCAATGGCTTTTCTTGCAGCCCATCCTTCCTCAGCTATGTCACCCTCTGCAGGGCAACTTGGTACTCTTTCTCAATTGGCCAAACCACCTTTATCAACCTCTCTGTGATCCCAAGTGAAATCCCAAAATAAACAGCATGATAACCCCTCAGTCAGTCATCACCGGATAGCTCTAATAATGGGAGCTGTGATCTGCATAAACTCTGAGAAAGAAAAGCTGAGGGCACGTCCTGAGTTTGTCCCATTTGCATTAAGATCCTTACTTCCTAGTGAAAAGTCATTCAAACCAAGCCCAACAGGCAAATCACTCGACACCCATGGCTCCCAGTCATGAGAGATCAAATCCTCTACAATTGGTAGTGCTAAAAATGTGTCTGCCGGGGGCAAGTTGCAAGCAATCATCCTATCTGATCTCTGACCGAGTATCAATAAAGCATGAGCAGGCTGAAAAGCAGGGGCCACCACCTGAAAATGATCCATCAACCACGCTTTCGAGATAACCCAAAACCTGAAACAAACATCCATAAAGCACCAAAGCAGAAAAGGTAAGAATAGATAAATTTTTATCGCCGGGGAATAACTAGCAAGACAGTTCATCTCTCTAAATCCTTAACAAAGCAATTGAGACTCATCAGTGTCTTCGCCAGCACAGCTCTAGCCATAAAATACCTCTGTTCTATCTGCCATTGTGGCATCACCCAAATCAACAGATCCGTAACTGACACTCAAATAGAAAATCAAGACCCTCATGTTGAGCCTCTGCACCCCTCATATCTCCCTAGTCACCGAAATCATGGAACTTTTCAATCACAGCGGTCAAATTCACTTAACTATCACCAACCATCATTTGGCTTGCAACATCCTGAGGCAAGTCAAAAACTCTTGAAAAATTCAAAAAATGCTAGAGTTTGAACTTTAGCACCACTAGAGTTGCCTTTGAGTCGCAGCCAAGCCATATTGCCTATCTCTCTGGAATAGGCACAGCTCTTTCTCGGCAGCACCAAAACAGAAACCACGGGCCACCAAATTCTGAGATCTGAAGTAACCCCTCGAACTCCTTATAATGCCACCATGGCAATTTTTCCATATCAACCCAACTTGAATTCCTCAGCTTTGTCGAGTTTCTTAGTCCACACATGCATGTCTCCACCCTCATGCATTCATGCAATCATCTATTACAAGCATCATCACAAATCTTGCATGGCATAGAAGTCAAATAGAAGGTCTGAAACATGCATACATCATCTGTGCACCAGTACCTATGCAATCATCTGCAATCATGCACCATCATGTATAAGTTGAGCCAATAGCCTCACCGGCATCTCTTAAAGCTGACCAATACTTTCTCCAAGCTTATTGACACCTCCTGAAACTGATCAGTGTCTCTTTGAAGCTAAATGATACCTTTTTAGATCTAATCAATGAAGTGTGACTTCCAGAGTCCTTTTACTCCTAGCAAAGTCTCTTTGAGCCTTTCAAAAGGCTCAACCCCTCACATTCAAAAGCCTAAGTTTCTTTAGCACAATTAAAATCTTGAGCTAACTCACCATAAGCTGAGGCTTTTCCTCAGAATCTCTTGCGAGCCGACTCGCCATAGGTCAAGGCTCTCTTTTCACTAAATTATCTTGTCCAAAATCTTCTTTATCTCCAACATCAAGGCTAAATAGATAGCCTTGATTGAGATTTACCCAATCTTCCTTACATTAAGGCCAAACAGATAGCCTTGATTGAGATTTATCCAATCTTCCTTACATTAAGGCCAGACAGATAGTCTTAATTAAAATTTACCCAAACCTTCTCTACCTCCAACATTAAGGCCAAACAGATAGCCTTGATTGAGATTTACCCCAAATCATCTTTACCTCTAGCATTAAGGCTAGACAGATAGCCTTGATTGAGATCTTGTCCAAAATCTTCTTTACCTCCAACATTAAGGCCAAATAGATAGCCTTAATTGATATTTATCCAAATCTTCTCAAACATTAAGGCTGGACAGATAGCCTCGATTGAAATTCACCAAACCTTCTCTATCTCCAGCATTAAGGCCGGACAGATAGCCTTGATTGAAATTCACCAAACCTTCTCTATCTCCAACATTAAGGGCAGACAGATAGCCTTGATTGAAATTCACTAAACTTTCTCTATCTCCAACATTAAGGCCGGACAGATAGTCTTGATTGAGATTCGCCTCAAACATTCTTCATCTCCAACATTAGGGCCGAACAGATAGCCTTAATTAAAATTCACCGAGACCATTTTTGCAACTAACGTCAAGGCTGAACAGATAGCCATCGATAAAGTTCCTCCTCTCAAAGGACATGACAAGAATACACAAGCCCAGAGTCTGACATGGCACCTCTTCCCAACGTTCACTATCATCAGAATCACCTTTTATTCAAAGGCAATTCTAATGAGGGGGCAACTGTGAACCCTTAATTTTACACCCTCAGCATCCAACCGCAGCCTTAGCACTTGCTGAATTTAACTCATTGCATGGAGCTATTATGGTGGTCCCGCTAACTGGTTAGCGGGCAAGGGTTCGGGGGCAGCGCCCCTGAAAGAAAATTTTTTAGACTTCATTTACATTGCCACCAAGCATCCAAATTTCTCAAACTCCATACCAACAACCCAAAAAAAAAAAAAAAAAAAGAGAGAACTACCTCGGGAAGCGTGCCACGCTGCACGGGAGGTATGCGGCACTGCGTCAGGTCTGCACAGTACCGCACTATCCCTTTGCGGCAAGCCACAAAGGCCTAGTGCGGCGTCGCGCCAGGGCACGCCCCATTCTGCTCCAGTGGGCCCCACATGCGTAAAATGACCTTTTTACCCCTCTTTGTCCAGTTATTAGCCATTTTCTGACCCCATCCTTTTGGTCTTTTCACATTTTTATTACCTAAACTACCCTCCACCCATTTGCCTATAAATAGGCTCTCATTCCCTCATTTTAACACATCCTTGAGTTTGAGTAGATGGTTATCCTCAAATTCCCCTCTTCTTCTCCCTCCAATCACTCTCTAATTAATTAATTAATCTTTTTAATTAATTAATTACTTCACCCTAACCAAGTTAATTAATCTTTTTAATTAACTAATTTTTTTAATTAATCACTCTTTTTTTTCAAAAATCATTCCTTTTTTAAAAATCGAATTAATTCTTTTTCTTAATCCACTTTTTCATCCAAATTAATTAATTAATATTTTTAATTAATTAATCCATCCATCCTTTTGTCATATTAATTAATTAATCATTTTAATTAATTAATTAATCTTCCAATCCATCCAATCACCCGGTCCTGATAAAACAGAACTTCAGTCTGGTAAAACCCTTCGCCCACCAAAAGTCAAGGTATCAGCCTTTTTCCTCACTTTCAATACACCCAAACCAAAATCAATCTAATCAACTCTTAAACCCCTCCACTTAACAGTGGAACGAACTATGTGGGTTTTGATCCCCATTCAATGGGGTACGTAGGCACGTTTGGAATCTAAATCCAGATCTCAAATCCAAATCTCAATCAATCTCTTTTCCCTTTTTTTAATTTATAAATATTTTATTTTCACCATTCATTCATATTTTGCCATATTCATGCATTTTCTTTAACATCATCTTATAAATGTCATTCATGAAATCCAATTTTTAAGTCAAATTAAACTTAAGAGTCAAATTTAGATTATTTAAAACCAAAAACCTAGTCCCCAAACTCAACCTGGTTCGAGATTAGTGATTTTTATCCTTGGGTAAATTAATTGAAAAATTAATAAATTGGAGTCAACTGGGTTTTTCCTTAATTTTTCCCATTTAAAATAAATTAGGGTGGCGACTCCTAAAAATCATTTTCAAAACCAACTAAATCCGAACCTGAGGGTTCCATCATGAGTCTAAACCAGAATGAGCATCCCGGTTCCCTCTAGCGGACCGGGCCGGTGTTCGGGCGAGACCTCACAAAAACTTGTACCTTTATATGACTAGCACTCAACTACGAACCCATAGAATCAAACTAGGCCCAAATCATATTAAAAAATGAATGAGAATGAGGCCAAAAAATGAGGTGCAGTAACCCTCAAGCTAATTGCGGCAACTAGCAGCGGGCAATGGTTAACGCAGCAACCACTATGGTTGCCGCAAGTGTCCATGTGGCAGCCTGTTAGCTGCTACAATGGGCTCTGCGGTAATCACAGAGGGTTCTGCGGTTATCATAGTTCCTAATGAGTTACTACAGTGTGTTCTGACAGAGTCCCACACTAAAATTTTATTGTTTTAAGCCCCTAAACTCCCCCTATAAATATCTTACACCTCCTAACAACTTCTAAAAACAATTAGATACTTTTATACTCCCTCAAAGCTTTCTAAACCCTATTCCTAACCTTTCCAATAATCAAAACCCTCTTTCTAAACCTCCTAATCTCTAAAAGCCCACTCCAAAGCCTCTTCCATCACATAAAACCTTGTTCATGAGCTTCTTAATCATCTCAAGCCTTATTCATAAGCTTTCTAATCACCTTAAGCCCTATTCATAAGCCTCTTAATCAACTCAAATCCTATCTTTAAGCCTCATAATCAAGAAAAGGTGCAATTTAAGTTCTTTCTTTTAAAGGGAATTTGAGGTACTCAAGCAAGGGTGATTCAAAGCACTTCCGTCAAAAGAGTTCAAGAATCCTTTTTCCATAAAGAGTGCTCATGCTATCCCTAAGCCAAGATGGAACTTAGATCCAGTACCAAGCTGATTCCTTACATTCCTCACTACTAAAAGCCAAAGGTAAAAGTTCTTTCCTTTTCCTTTTTAATTCCAATTTCAAGATCTAAATAAGAAAAGATCTAATTTTTGTTAATTAAAAATCTAACCTAATTAGCAAATCCCTACGCCCTTGAAATCAATCAAAACATGATAACAAAGGAAAGGACTTAAAAATCTCTCCTTCACAAGAAGGAAGACTACATGGGGTTTGATTCCTATTCAATGGGATACGCAGGCATGCCATTCTATAAGGCATCAACTCTAAAATCTTTTTCAATAACATTTTCCTTTTCATATTTACAATTTAAGTTTCATTTGACTTCGTTATTTATTTGTATATGCGCACTTTATTTTCGATTCTTTATGTTCATTTCTTTAATTTAGTTGAGGAACATGTGCTTTCCCTAATACCCATAAGGGCTAGAGGAAAGATCTTCTTTATTTCATTCATTTTGGTTTTGTAATAATTAATTAAGATTTATTTTTGCTTATTTATTTACAATTGTCATTTCAATTTGTCATCTATAACTATTTCATTCATCATTTTTACTCCTATTCATGCATACACTAAAATTGCCTTATTTAGGAGTTATTTCGCAACTTTTAGCCAAATATTTGTTTAAATATCAAAACCTAATCCTCAAGCCCTCTTTAGTCAATCGTAGATTAGTGCTTTTCCATTGAGATAGATCAAACATTTTGGAGTCAATCATTTTGGGTTTTCCTTTAATTTTCCCAATTAAAATAAGTAAATTAAAATGGCAACTCCCTTTTATGAATAACAAATTGCCAATTGTCAATTTTCTAAACTTATAACAAGTTCCAATCATGGAGTTTCTCTCGAAGAGCTTTGATTCCTCTTAGTGGATTAGACCGATGCTCGAGTGAGGCCTCACAATAAGCAATCGTATTATTAGCATACACTAATCATACACTGGGCCATAATTTAAGAAAAATAAAATTGTTCATTTCATTTTACTAATTCATTTAATATATAAGTCCTTTCATTCTATGGTGAATCTAAAGAAAGACATAAGAAAACTTTAACATTTACAAAGTACCATCTTAAATATAAATTTATATATTTTAACTTGTTCATTAATAAAGATGATCAAGAGGTTCTATTAACTAAAATTTTATCCTTTTCTAATCCACACCTAAAATCCATAAACGATATGGTGAGTTATCAACTCAGTAAACTATAAAGTGCAAATTAATACTTAGGGTTCATGAAGGAGCAGTGAATCTACACACACACACACACACACACACACACACATATATATATATATAACAATTCAATAGGTATGAAAGAACAATACATATGTGCCAAAGACAAACAAGCATTAAGAGTATAGTACACTATAACATAATTACACAATACAGTGGGAGAAATATGGTAAAATCATAATCACGATCTCGTAAGTCTAAATATCATAATAGGGGGAGATCAAGTAAGTGGGAATACACCACAAATCATAAAAGTCTTAGTAATTGAATACCAAATTAGTATGAAAATAGAAAGGTCTCATGAGTGAACCTATAAGCCTTGATAAACAGAAAGGGCAATACTCACCCTTAGGTATTGATATCAATACTTACCCTTAGGTATTGATATCATTATAGACTTTATCAATTGAGTTATCGGTGTATATGGTCTAATGTATTTTTCCTCATTAGTTAGGGTATTATGTTACTATAAGAACAAGGCGAGGTAACAATTCAATAGGATTATTTCAATAAATAATAGGTTTGCCCAATAGGCTCATCATTATCAACAATCAGTTTATCATCAAAAATAACATACAGCATTTAAGTAACAAAACAATATGGCTTTTATGTCTTAATGGATAGTAAGAATATTAATAATAGTATAGTAATAATACTTTATCATTTTGGTTTAGAATAACAAATGAATGGATTTCATCATAAACAACATATGATGGCTTTACCATTTATTAACATATTTATAACTTACCTTACTAACTGTAGCCTTTTGTGATGCCTGGCCCGATGTCACATCCCAACTTTTGAGATATGACGGTCCTAGAACACGGGGAGACATAAGGTCACCCATGCCGTAGAACCCATTGACACATATACAAATCATGCCTAGGATCGTACCAAACCTCATACAATAACTCATTTAAAACTTTTTTTTTTTGAAAACCTTTAGTTGCGGAAGATGGTAATTGGACACTTCACATATAATCCATAAGGAAAATAATATTCATAATCCACTCGGAAGCTTAAGAAATAATAACATCTCAACATAAACATCAAAAATAAATATTCCTGGAGCATCTAATGACAACACTTCATAACATGGTATTATTAACAACTTTGACAAGGAATCCCCAAGCAAAGTAGAATGCTTGAGCCATCACCTTGCCTTCTCACATTTGCTCACCTGAAACCACAAAAGGAAAGAAAAGGGGTGAGATAGATGATCTCAGTGAGTAAATGATAAAGCACATACATTAACATATATTCCATTGAAAAGGAAACTCATAGCTTATACACATAATTCATGATTTACAACTTATGAATCAAGTTGCAATTTATTAAGGGTTCAATTTAGCAAGTTTGTAGAAATCACACTTATAACACATGGAGAGTGAACGCTATTGCTCCATCACTCAAACACATAGAGGGGAGGTGGCTTTATACCAAATTCCAACTCCCATCACATAGAAGGTGTGATGCTGATTAGGCCCCACGGCTAGAATTGCCCCTTCTAGATGAGGTGGATACATAACCCCTATCCATTGGGTTAAGACCATGTGCATAGGTTCTGATGATTACCCGCATTGGCACGAGGACTTTTATATAAAGTGTTAAAGGTACCATAGCTAGAGCTAATGGTAATCACATATAACAATAACATTTAAGGCAGCAATAACATGTATCACAATAACAATGACAATTTAACTTTTGAACAAAAGATACAAAAATAGTGTAGTTCTAGAAAGAATATAAGTTAGGGTAATAATCATTAAGGTATTATCATTTGATAGTCAAAAATGGTTTTGGACCAAATGTCCTTTGGCAACCCAAGCTTAACAAAGAAATCACATAGTCAATTTAAAAATGGAAGTGAACTTGGGTTTCAAGAATCTCAAAGGTTCCCATAACATAATCATGATAGCTTGAACTTGTAACAATAGCATAATGTTTACTCACCTTGTGGTTCCTTTGCTCCTAGTATACGTAGCCCTTTTGAACCTCTAAAGCTCCTCAAGCTCTATCATAATTTTTAATTCAATACTTAGTATTTATTTAATTATGATGCTATCCTATCCCATAACTACCCCATGCACATATAATATTCACATACACTTAGAGTTGTATATAGAAGTGCACTTATCACTTGCACATAACATATTGACTTTAAAAGTCTTGAATGCTTAGCCTTAATAGACCCATATGAAAATACATTATAACTCATGTCTATACCTTTCTAAGGTCAATACAATATCATTATCTTTATATCAATTCACTTTAACAATCATCTTAATATGCATAACACTTCCATATATGTCAACTTATCAATAGCTTTTCAAGCATCATGCTTATCTCTTATGGCCAATTCCTTCAATCAATCTCTTCATCAATTCAAGAATATTAATTCGTTATTAAGTCATCATAATGCCCATTTCCATATTTTTCCAATCACATTCACATTCTAATCACAACATAAGGTTAAGATATCTTAAGTATGCCTTAAGTATACCAAAGTGCCTTTAGACTTGTCTAAGGTCATTCCTTCAACTAACATGTAATTTTATCATTTATTATACATACAAACATGTCAATAATCATCAAAATACATTGCATAAAAATTATAGACATTGGGATAAAAATCCCATAGTAAGCCGAATGCATCATCAAAGGAAAAACTGAATTTTTCTTTTTTTTCGCACTTTCTGTCTATTACAGTAGTATGTAAAAACATGGTTTGAACTAAAATTTTTCATGTAAACACAACAAAAATCATTTTAGAACATTAATTCACATGAATTAGCAGCCATATGTGTGACATGTACATGAAAATTTCAATTTTAAGTTTTAGGATTTAAAACCATGAGTTTTTCTTGTTTTTGGTATTTTGGGCATTACAGTAATATGTAAAAAGGTAGTTTAAACAATAATTTTTCATTCAATCAGAGAAAACATCAATTTAGAACATCCTCATGCATAAATCAGCAACCATAAATAATAATTATACAAAAAAATTAAAAGTTTTAAGGCTTAGGGTGAAAATCATGAGTTTTCGCACTTTCCGTTCATTACAGTAATATTTAAACACATAATTTAGATCATTATTTTTCATCCAAAGAAAACAAATATCAGTTTAGAATATTAAACATCACAATTTGGCATCCATAGACTTATCAAATCATGGAATTTTCCAACTTTCAAGTTCTAGAATGAAAATCTTGAATTTCCTTGTTTCCTGAAACTTTTCGGTCATTACAGTAATATGCAGAAATATAATTTAATCCAATATTTTTTATTAAAACACATCAAAAATCAGTTTAGAAATCAATGATGCAGAAATTGACCCCCCCCCCTCCCTCCCCTCAGTGATGTTTATGCATAAAAATTTCAATTTTAAGTTACAAGATTCACCTTTGGAGAAATCATGTGGAAAAATTTGTGTTTTCAGTAGAGAATTAAATTTCTCTCAAAATCTCATCCAAACAGAATTAAATCTATAAAAATTAGTAAACAACCAGTTTAAAATAAATTTCTCATTATTTATTTCATAGAAATCATATAGGAAATTGAAAGAGAAGAAAAACTTACGAATACGGGCAGAAAATCGCAAAATTGAAAGGTGTTTTCTTAATTTTGATGGAAAGAAATATTTTGGGAGAATTTTTCTGTCAAGATATAAAAAAAAAATGGAGTGATGACTGCTAGAATAAGAGTGCTGGCCAAAATTCTCATTATATATTAGGGTTTGGGGTGCAATTTCCAAATTTATCCTTAATGAGCTAGGTTAGGAGTGTTTTGGTGTAGTGGGTTTTTTGGTATTTGAGCTTTTTATTTAATTTAGGGCTGATTATGGATAATTAAAAATAAAATATTTTTCTTACTATTTTCATTAAAATTTTCCCCAAAATATTTATTTAAAAATATTTTAAAAATACTCATAAAATTATTTTATACTGAAAAATTGCCTTTTTACATGAAAATTTATTTTATGAAAAATAAATTATTTCATGTTAATGCATTTTATTTAAACCATTTATTTCATAATAATAATTCATATTAGGCATACTAAAATTAACTTAACATGCCCTAAACTCATAAATCACGTCACGCATGAATTTTCATATTGTCATACAATTTGTCACAATAACCCTAAATTCAAATAATTTGTCACTAAAACTCTTAGGGTAGATGTGCATTGTTACACCCAAGCACCAGTCCGATCCGCTAAAGGAAAATTGAAAATGCCCATTGGAAGAAACATCACGATTGGAACTCGCTATGAGTTCAGAAAATTGTATTTTGTAAATTGTTATTTGCAAAAGAGCCGCCACTTTAATTTTGTTTATTTTAGTTGGGAAAATTAAAGGAAAAACCCAATTTGATTGACTTCAAAATTATATCATTTATCCCACGGAAAAGCACTAGTCCTTGAATGACCAAAGAGGGCTCGAGGACTAGGTTTTAACTAAAACAATACAAAAAATTAGTTTGGCTTAAATACAAAATAGCTTTTTAAAAAAAAAAATTATGTATGCATGAATAGATATAATATGATGCATAAAATAAATATTACTCATGCAATGCATGAAAAACATGAAATAATGACAATTACCAAATGCGAAAAATAAGGGAAAAACTACTTAAAACTATTACAAGTCGAAATGTCCAAATCAGATCTTTCCTATAGCATTTATGGGTTATAGGAAAAGTAGACATTCCCCAAATATAATCTGAACAACTAAAATAAGAAAAAGTAATAAAACAATAATAATAAAAAGAACTAAAATTTTGACTTTTATTTAAAAAAAGCAATTTCAATCCTAAACTATGTGAAGAAGGTGATAGAGAGAAAAAGTTATTAATTTTAGCAGAGTTGAATGCCTTAGAGATGGCAAGGTTGTGTATCCCTTTGAATGAAAATCAAACCCCACATAGTTCTTCCTTCTTGTGAATGAGGGCTTTTAAGTCATTTCCTTTATTATCATGTTTTGATTGATTTTAAGGGCTTAGGAATTTATTAATTAGGTCAGATTTTAATTAACAAAAATTAGATCTTTTTGTATCTAGATCTTAAAATTGGAATTGAAAAGGAAAGGGAAAAAAAACTTTTACCTTTGGCTTTCGTCGATAAGGAACGTAGGGAGCGAGCTTGGCACCAAATCTAAGTTCCACTTTGGCTTAGGGATAACACGAGCACTCTTTTTGGATGAAGAACTCTTGAATAGTACTAACTCTCCTTAGAGGGCCTTGGATCACACTTTTGCTTAAGTACCACAAATTCCCTTTGAAAGAAATAACTTGAATCACACCTTTTCTTGATTAGGAAGCTTAGAGATAGGGTTTGAGGTGAATAGGAGGATTATGAATAGGGTTTGAGGTGATTAGGAAGCTTAATGAATAAGGTTTGATGTGATGGAGGAGGTTTTGGAATGAGGTTTTAGAGATTTGGAGAATTAGAAAGAGGATTTTGATGATTGGAAAGTTTAGGAATAGGGTTTAGAAAGCTTTAGAGAGAGTATAAAAGCATATAATTATGTGTGAAAGTTGTTATGAGGTGCAAGGTATTTATAAGGGGATGTAAAGGCTTAAAAGGGTAAATTTTCGATGTGGGATTTTGTCAAAACACACTGCGATAACTAACTGAAGCCTGCGGTAACCACAAAGAGCTTTGCAGCTATGGTAGCCAATTGGCTACCACAGGGACATCTGCGATAATCGCAGCCGACTGCGAGTCGCCGTAACCGGCCCATGGATTGCTACAGCTCATTTTTCAGCCTGTTCTCATCCGTTCTTGATCCAATTTTGGCCCAGTTTGATTCTATGGGTTCATGATGGATTGCAAGTTGTTTGAAGATGAAAGATTCATAAATTTTATCTTTCAATAAGGCACTGCCCTGTACCCCGCAAGGGGCGCTACTCCTTTGACCCCTGCCCACTAACTGACTAGCAGGACCGCCGTACAAGGTCTGTGTAGTACACTAATCTTAGTAAGTGTCAAGTTGTGGTCGAATCATAAGGGTACAAATTTGAGGGTTCACAGCTGCCCCCTCGTCAAAATTGGTTTTGGGAAAAAGGCAATTCTGATGATAATAAACCCTGAGAAGAGATGCCATATCGAACTTTGGGCTTGTGCTTGTGCCATGTTAGATTTTTGGCTTATGTGTTCTTATGCCATATCAGATTCTAGGCAATGCCATGTCAAACTCTAGGCTTGTACCATGTTAGATTCTAGGCTTATGATATCTGCTTATGTTTGTCATGCATGAAGGCATTGATGCTTTATACAAATTGAACCTTGTGATAAGTAAACATGGTATAAGAATATGAACCTTTTAGGAGGGCTTCCTATGATAAATGAGGGTTTTGTTAATGGCTATTGGTTCAACATTGACGTTGGCTGTAAGAATGGTCTTGGTGAATTTCAATTAAGGCTATCTGTTCGGCCTAAATGTTTAGAGGTAAGGATGGCTTTGGCTATATGTCCAGCCTAGACGTTAAGATTTAGAGATTTGGTCCACCTAGGAGGTGAAGATTTGGGAATTCAAACTGGTTTAGCAAGACCACCTGTTCAGCCCTACTTTTGGGGAGATCGTGATCAAAGTTGCCCATTTGGCTTTGACATTTAGGAGGATTGGGATCAAAACTATCTGCTTGGCTTTGATGTTTGGGAGAATTGAGATCATAACTATCCATTCAGCCTTGAAGGATTAGAACTAAAGCTATATGTTTGGCTTTAATGTTCAGAAAAATTAGGATCAAAGCTATATGTTTGGCTTTGGTGTTAGGAAAAGTTGGGATGAAAGCAATCTGTTTGTCTTTGGTGTAAGAAAAATTAGGATCAAAGCTATCTGTTTGGCTTTAATGTTAAGAGATTCGGATAAAGCTATTTGTTTGGCTTTAGTGTTTAGAAGAATTAGGATTAAAGCTATATGTTTGGCTTTGGTGTTGGGAAAAGTTGGGATCAAAGCTATCTATTTGGCTTTAGTGTTAGGAGATTGGGATCAAAGCTATCTATTTGGTTTTGGTGTTGGAGATTTGTTTGGCTTGGGTGTTGGAAAAATTGGTATCAAAGCTATCTGTTTGGCTTTCGTGTTGGGGGGAATTAGGATCAAAGCTATCTATTTGACCTTAATGTTGTGGGATTTAGAAAAGGTTATATCTCTGAAAGATAATGGGTATAGGAATGTCGACATAGGTGGTTTGACTCGGTTTGCCAACAGAAAGTTACGATTAAGATCTAGCCCTTATAGGGAAAGGTATGGGCCAAGGATTGGTCATTAGGAGGGTAGGTTAGGTAGGTCCTTAGAAGGATAGATTGATCTTGAGATTTTAGGTGAGATTGTGTTAGTTCCAGATCAGTTTAAGGACTATCACTTGAAAATTCAAGTTGCAAGATTTGAGTAAAGATGGTCGACCCAATATAGTGTCTAGGACAGTGGATTCATTAGTTGAGCCAACTTGATAAAGAGACCTTGAGCTTATAAAAGTCTACAAGTACCCAAGGGAGGCAGTTTAACCAAGAAACTTGGGCTTTGATGATGAGCCTTGGTTCTGCATAGTGCACTAATCTTAGTAAGTGTCAAGCTGCGGTCGGAACCTAAGAGTGCAAATTTTAGGGTTCACACCTTTTTAATAACTCTCTGATTATCATCAAGTTTGGCATCAAATATTTTTAGGCTAACCAAACCCATAAATCTACTCTCTAGATCTATTTGGAGCATTTTTAAAAAAGTTAGAGGAATGATCTACCACTTGGATCTTGGGTTTACTCTTGAGATCGATTGATTTCTTTGAAGAAAAGGAAGAATGGAGGAGAACAAATTTAGATATGAAGTTTGGCTACAACATAGAGATCTTGGAAGAAAATGTAGGACTTTAATAAGAAGAAAGAGAAGAAATAAAGAGGTTTTGCATTTTTGAATAGTACATTATTCTTGATATAGAAAGAAAATATAATCTTACTGGCTAATAAATTTTTTATTAATTAAATAACTTCTAATTTAGGTAATACTATTTTTGCAAAATGTTTAGTAATAAATGGCTTCCACTCTAAACCATACACTTCCCATTACATCTTTTCTTAAGCACTATTCATAAAAATACCTTATCATCTAAGATAAGCAAACACTAATGCACTTTAAAGCACTAACATATACACTGTATAACCACAACTTAATCTTGATTCAAACTTATCTATACATTAAACAAAACTATGCAAAATGAACATATCAACTCACCTCATAAATCCATAAGTTTTTGTAGCCTCATTGTTGAGCACATCAACTCATCTTGCTTATACTGAGCTCCTTAACTTGTCTTGTCTGTATCAAGTTTCTCTATAAGTTCATTTATACTTATTCCATTTGCTTATTTTGCTTCATCATCAAAGTCTCTCACTACTCAGCTTCTGCCTCATATCATTTTCAAAGCTTGTCCTCATCATTAAAGCTTTACCCTTCTCTTCAAGACTAAATCTTGCAACTGAAGTTCACTAAGTTCCTTTCGTTATCCTTATTATTGGGCACTCATTAAAATAGAGAGTCTATCATTCCATTTTCTTATCTTATAACTATTATAAAAATCCAACAAAATCTTCCTAGTTACCTTTTCATCCTCCTCCTCGTCAGTAACAATATTTACAATTTAAATGAAAAATTCTATCACTTATTTGTTGCTTCTAACCATCACAACAACCGTTCCAAATCTGTAACATATGTTACTTTTTCTTTATGTAATTTCTTAAAATTTACCAACTTAAAAATCTTCACAATTATCCAAAACTTGAGGAGTTATAAGGAACCATAGGAATTTTACCTTTAGCATTATTGAAAACATAATTAAAAGCCATATGATCTTTTTTTTTTTAAAGGTATTAAGTATTGAACAAGCAGAAACTTGCTCTAATATCACTTATTTGTATGTGGAATACCCAAGAAAGAGTTAATTGAACTTCTAAATTTTTTTTAGACTACTTAAGACTCTAAGTCTAAATAGGGCTGACAATTTGTGTTGTGTCATGTATAATCATACCGTATCGATATACGTTTATAACATAAAAATGGTTAAACTGAACATGGTCCATTTAACTAATCATGTCACAATATCAAACCAAAAATGGACACGTTTACCAGCTAGGTTGTAATAGTTGACCCATCTAAAATATATATATATATA